>JASDQU011102342.1:0-24542 GCA_032191745.1 Picea mariana | reverse complement strand
ACGTCAAAGAAACGAAGGAATTTTTATTTCTCAAACCAAGTATATCAGAGAAATGCTAAAGAGGTTTCGAATGGAAGATTGCAAACCAGTTATCACTCCCATGCAAGCTAGTTGTAAGTTGAGAAAAGATGATGATTCAAAGTCTACAGATCAGAGGCAATACAGGTCAATGATTGGCAACCTACTATATGTGACAACATCTAGACCAGATGTAATGCAAGTAGTTGGACAAGTGGCACGATTTCAAGCAGCACCAAAGGAATCACATGTATTAGCAGTAAAGAGGATTTTCAGATATCTCAAAGGAACATAAGAGTTTGGATTATGGTATCCAAAAGGAAAAGATCTATCACTTATTGCCTACACATATGTAGAATGGGCAGGTTGTATTGATGACCGATGAAGCACCAGTGGAGTAGAGTTCTACTTAGGCGAGTGTTTGGTATCATGGATAAGCAAGAAACAATCATCAATATCTCTATCTATAGCCGAGGCAGAGTATATTGTAGTAGCAACATGTTGTACACAGGTTCTTTGGATGAAACAAACTTTGACAGATATACAGGTTGAGTATGATGAGCCCATTCCATTATATTGTGATAATACAAGTGCCATCAGTATCTCAAAAAAACTGGTGATGCACTCCAAGACGAAGCACATTCCAATCAAGTATCACTTTCTACGGGAACAGGTTGCAGAAAAGAACATCAAAGTTGAGTATGTGGGCACAAAAGAACAAGTGGTAGACATCTTTACAAAACCACTTTCACGGGAAGCCTTTGAATATCTTCGCCAAAGACTTGGAGTTATTTCTACTCCAAAGTGATTTTTTTTTGAATGCTTATCTTATATGTCTTAGATGTAAACGAGGAAGCACCATAAGAGAACAATTCAGTCAGGGGGAGCAACCCCAGATGCAAAGATACCTTTGCCATTGATGACAAAGGGGGAGAGATTTATCAGATGCAGAGGACATAGGCATGGTTCCAGGGGGAGAAGATTCATCAGATGCAGAGGACAGAGGCAAATTTATTAGATACAAAGGATAGAGGCATGGTTCCAGAGGGAGCATGAGTGATATGATTTCAGTATTGCATTAGAGTGTTGCCATCAATGCTAAAGGGGGAGATTGTTGATTAAGGTTGGTTGTCATTGATGTCAACCCTTGAAGAAAGCCCCACAACACAAAGGTTTGGGTAATGGAACCAATATTGTTTGATTTAAATATGACTCATTATTGTCTTGTCATGGTTGATAAGAAGTAAAGATGGATGAACTCCTAAGTGGTCCCCTTATGGTGAAAGCCCTCACGGGAAGATGCTTTGTGGAATAAGAGAACACATGCTTAATTATGGAATAATGAGATGAAGGACAATGAGTTTTTCAGGTAAACTATCCTAGATGGATAGTTCTTGTCATTCCATTTCCGGTGGTATGTGGAACGTCACATAACTCCTCACGGTTAGAGAGTATGGCCATGAGAAGTTGGAGACCCCAGGTTTGAGTAATGGACCCAAGTTTGTTTGATGGATAACGGTATGAGTTATGATATATTTTTAGATACTACTATTCTATATGGATAGTACATGTCATTCCATTTCTGGTAGTATGTGGAACGTCACATAACTCCTCATGGTTTGAGAGTTATGGCTTACGAATTTGGAGGACCCTCATATGTCATCTAGAAGCCCCAAAAGGTCAAAGTAGTCAAAGTGGTTTAAGAGATTTTAAAAGGTAAATAATGAAATGAAGTAATGAGTGTATTATAATTCAAAGTGAATACAAAATAAATTATTTCAATAATAAATTTAATGGATAAATTAGAAGTGGGTTAACCCTGAAATAAGGAAAGTGGGGCCAAGTGACCTAGAAGATGTTTTTAAGGAAGCTACTTGGAGGGTATAAATAAGAGGCAAGGCTCTCTCATTTTAATCACACTTGAGCATATCGAGTATCTATAGGTTTCTAAGGTAACCAAAGATATCTAAGCCAAAATTATGAGGGAAGGTGAAGAAAAGAAGGCCGAAATGCAAGGAAGGATAAATTCTTTTGATGGTGCTTTCTAAGCTATGTTATTTATAGGTCATCTCACCATTTTATCTATAACTCTTTTTATATAATGATTCAGACCATTAAATTTCTATGCCATTGAGAAAACATATCCAAGTATCTGTGGTAAAAAAATCATCTTGTGGGTCATTGTATTTTTGGAGTTACACTCCGTGGAAAATAGGGTTTGTGGCTAGTCCTGAAACTAGTCAAAAACAGGTGTTTCGGGTAAAAACATCATAAATTCTTTGTAACACATCCAAATTCAATGAAACAAAATGTTTTGGTTAGTTTATAGTCTGTAGTATTTTTTTTCATAGTTTCATATCAATTCAACAAATATTCCATGTGGGGCACGCTCTACAAGTTCGCTCTCTAGAATAAGCCAAAAATCAACAAGGTATGCCATTTTTGCTATAACTCCTTTTCTGAGAGGTTCCAAGTAGTTAAAACTGGAGGAATTGCATAAAACACACTGAAGAACATTGTGTATCAATTTTAGATCTTTATACATTACAGGTACAAAGTTATGATTACTTCAAGTTAGGGTTGTTGACTAATCCAAAACTAGGCATGTGAGACTAAATAAAAGTTTGATGAAAATGCTAGTCTCTTGTTGTTGAAGTTAAGGAAGGTTTGCAGGAATGTGATCATATACACCCGGTCTATTACAAAGTTACAAATCAGATTTTGATGATGAAATTGATGAGGAATTTTGGTTGAGATACATGTTGAGTACATGGTTGAGACAAGTAGTTGATGAGTTGGAACATACATGAGGTGTATAGTTGATGATGTTGGTACATATTGATGAGTCATAGTTGATGAGTAGTTGACACATGATTGGCACATACTTGGNAAATGCTAGTCTCTTGTTGTTGAAGTTAAGGAAGGTTTGCAGGAATGTGATCATATACACCAGGTCTATTACAAAGTTACAAATAAGATTTTGATGATGAAATTGATGAGGAATTTTGGTTGAGATACATGTTGAGTACATGGTTGAGACAAGTAGTTGATGAGTTGGAACATACATGAGGTGTATAGTTGATGATGTTGGTACATATTGATGAGTCATAGTTGATGAGTAGTTGACACATGATTGGCACATACTTGGTGCATGCATGATGCACTTATTTATGGTACAGGTTGATTACAGGTTGAGGTACAGGTTGATGCATGGTTCAGATTTATTGGTATAGGTTTACATCGGTATATTTCACAGTGACAGGTTGATAGTGGTTCCATAATTATACTTATACTTTAGGGTGGTAGGACGAGGCAAGGACAGGTGGTTGTAGCCACCTTCTAGTTGTAGCTGGAGAACATAGGTGGTTGTAGCCTCCTTCTAGTTGTAGCTAGAGAATTGGGGAGTTGGAGCTTCCCTTAGGTTGTAGCCTGAGAAACTAGGGGGTTGGAGCCTCCTTCCATTTGCAACTGGAAAAAAAAGGAAGTTGGTGCTTCCAATGAATGCAATTCTTCAAGACATATAAGAAAAATAATTCCGCGGTTTTCTCCCGATTTGGGTTTCCACGTAAAACACTAGTGTATTGTGTATGTGTATGTTTGTTCATTTGTTCATTGCTTATTTACTCTGCAGTTATTGGATGATAATGATTCATTGATATAACACTTGGATTATATGGTTAAAAAGGATTAAATTTCTCTATTATTGATTCACCCCCCCTCTCAGTAATCCAACAAATACAAGCATAATGTTTTAGCATAAGTCGGTACCTTTAAAACTCATAGTCCCTTGTTCCAACAACCACAATTTAGTTAAAGCCTATGTGGGTTATTTATCCATCCTCAGTTGCAAAGAAAGCATCCTACATCCTTCACTTTGGTTTTTCCTCAACCCAATGTTAGGTTAAACTTGACTCAGTGAAAGTGTCAAAGTTGTTAGGTCAACAGTGGTGGTTTCAGGCACATAGTTTTGGTAGCCCATGGATTACATGTAATGAAAGTCTTTAAAAGGTTGGTGATACTCCATTGTAATGTGTCAAGAGTTGAGAGGTGAAGGATCACTTGGTTAGGGCCAAGATGTTGTCCAGGTTTGGCCAAGGACAATAATAGATCTATTATTGGTTGTTTTTTCCTGTAAGGGTTTTCCAGGGTAAATATCGTGTGATTTATGTGTGTTGTTGTTATTTTTATTTCTCGCACATTTTTATTTCCTAGCAACTGGTATTAGAGCAAGTCAAACCTTAACTATATAGTGAAGTGGTTTCATGATGAGATCGAAGGAGAAGTCATTGGTCATTGGGGTCGTAAAGAGGAGATGCAAGGTTAGTTGTTAGATCAAAGCCATAAGGAAAAGGCCGAGTTATGAGGTGCATTAAGGAGTCACATTGTGGAATGTTGGTCTACTAAGATAAAATTTGGTTCACAGAGGTCATTGGGATCGATTTCTTAAAGAGAAAGTTCATTATCATAATGAGTGATTCCATGAGGTGAAGTGAATCACTGGTAAGAAGAGTCAAGCCATGAAGAGCCATAGTTGTTTGGAAAACCTAAATGGGCATTTTGAAGATTGATTCTAGGCATGAGAGTAAAGCCACTGGGAAACATCTTGGAGTTTCTAAAAAATAGTTGGAGGTCCATAACTACTTTGTGGATAGATTAAGAACTACATTGGTAGGTGGAGTTGTGCTCAGCCCCAAGGATAGGGAGAGCACCCACATGGTTCCGGGCATTGGCGACCAGCTGTTGGTAGGCACCATGATCCACATGACAGTGGTAGTAGGAGGAAACAAATGGTGATTAGGCTAGCTGAGGTTGGGGAAGCAACTCAAGTTCGACATGATTGAGAAAATGCTAGAGAAAATTGTGCAAGAGAAGAGGAGGTCCAAGGGGAATTGCATGCCCACAAGAATGATATAGGAATACAACTCGTGGGTGGCTTGGATTGGATCATGGATGCATATATCAGCAGAGAGTGAAGTAGAGGGTTTCAACCTCAAGCACAGATTGAGTACCCATGAGAGAAAAGTCAGTAAGGCCGCGAGAGGGATACTTCACAACATAGGTTAGGGATTCCAAGGTTTCGAGGAGCTCCTATACAAGAGAAACAAAATCTTTGGCATAAGGGAGGTGCCAAAGAACTGTGAGAAAAGGAAGATCATGTGCCATGATGTAAGAGATGCAACTATGGTGTACATTGGAGATATGGGTTTACTAGACTTTGTACTCAAATCCCTCACTCATCACATCATTGGAGGTTACATAGTTTGTCAAGTTGTAAACCTATTAACCAAAGTTATTGAATAAAATACAAAGGATGTGAACACGATGGTTACCATGTGGAAGAGAATTAACGTAATGGATCTTGTATTGTGCCAGATTGGCAAGACAAAAGTTTTGAGGGAAAATGTTTATTTATAAATAGGTTTTGGAGAATCAAAAACCTACCAAGAAAGGGGTTTTTGGTCTAGAATCGAATGCATGGGTGGTAGAAATCATAAAACCTTCACAAGGAGATCCAACTTAAATAACGAGATGGGATGAGACTATTTTATGTCTCCGGAACACGCCACGATGAGGAGTGCTCCAACAAGAGTGATGTGGAAGAGTATTGGGTTTGGGATCAGAGTGTGCGAGAAGGATGAAGTCCAGGATTTGGACAATGATGATAATGCAAGGTGAGAGGATGAAAGCATACGTGTAGGGATAGCAACAATGAAAAAAAATAAAAAATCATTCTAATGGAATTGAATGTAAATGGGCATATGACTGTGAGACTTGGTTAAAAATGTGTGCTCCAGGTTTAAATATTCATCGAAAAGTCTAGTCGTAGACCTAGGTGATAGGGGGAGCATGCAATATTCCCAAATACACTGACTTTGAGGGAGGTTTGGCCGAATTTGGTCATGGGAAACCCCAAGTCAATTTTAAAGGGTGGAATGTTAGGTTAAACTTGACTTAATAAAAGAGTCAAAGTTGATAGGTAAATAGTGGTGGTTTCACACACATGGTTTTTGTAGCCTGTGTTTTTAGAGCCCATGGATTACATGCAATGAAATCCTTTAAAAGGATAGTGATACTCCATTGTAATGTGTTAAGAGTTGAGTAGTGAAATCTCACTTGGTCGAATTTGGCCAAGGACAATAATATATTTATTGTTGCTTGGTTTTTCCCATAAGGGTTTTCTAGGGTAAATCTCGTGTTATTTATGTGTGTAGTTGTTATGTTCTTGTTATTTTTATTTCGTAACGCCCAAGAATTGAAAGAAAGCCAAGCATTCTTTGTTTCTAATTCAGATTGGATCATCATATAATTTGTCATCTATCTTGGTACTTTATTGGTTGAAAGAATTGGAGGAATCGACTTGCAGGGCCATTTTAGTGGCAGGTCATAGTTTGAAAAATTGGGATCTGGAACCTTCTAGAGCCATTTTGAGGCATTAAATGACATTTTTTGGGGTTACAGCATCCAAAACTTACACACGTCTTTTGTTTTGATCTACACATAAACACCTTTCCAATAGTGCAAAAATCACCTCAATAGAAGCTCGTATGCAAAATTTATGCCTTTTGCAAGTTTACCTACCCGGATAACCACTAAGATACGAGTGGATTCCACGTCAGCCCCCATTACCCACACATATGGGGCTAGCCACATGTGTAATTTCATGAAGATTCTAGAAGTTTCAAACCTTATCTCTAATTCAGGGTTGAGGAAGTCAAAACCCTAACCCTAGATGACTATCGAGCTATGTTAAATACCGGATCGCTAGGAGGAGAAGGGGTTCCATTCTTCAACATTGTATTGGTTCCATAGTCGAGAAGAGCATATAGGAGTGGTATTTTGAGAGCATAACAGAGGAGGAAAATATTTTTTAGCAACCACACAGGCCACAATTTCAAAGGAAACTCCACAATGAGTGTCTCTTTCTTTACACTTGCATTCCCATAACTGAAGAAAAGAGAGCATAGCATAAGCCTCACCTTCTCAGTAGGTTTTCTCCCATATTGGGTTTCTTGGGATACAAATTGTGGTCATTTGTGTGGATGGTGTGTTCTTTTGCTTAGTCTTTCATTTTCACATTTTAGTTATTTCATTAATTTGAGCATTAATATAGTGTTGATAAATCTGAGATCTAAGGAAAAATAAACCTTCATAATTTTTTTTTTAGTATAATATGAGATCTATTGTGATGAATTATTCTGGTGGAATACCCATGATAATTTATAGATCATATTGGTATCATAGAATTTTTCTTTAGCGTATTTGTGTAAAGTTGCAGGATCTAGGAATTGGCTTAAGACGAAAGTCACGAAACCCTAGCCATGGTGCATGAGTCTCTATTCACAACCACCCTTGAGATCCAAGAGAAGAAGATTTGTGAGACTAGAAGAAAAACTCATTGATATCTCTTGCAGTATGACCCTCCTCATGGGGGCTCTAGCAAATAATCTTGGACCGTTCAGGGAGGTTGAAGGGTGTAACTCGAAGATTAGATCAGAGGGGAAACTAGGAGATAATGAAGACCTAGAAAAGGAGTAAAGGAAAGAGCCTGAGAAAGAGTAGCCACGTTCTAGCACCATTACCCCTTCATAGTATTTATTTAAAATGGAAGCGAAAGTGGATATCAAGCCATACCAAGGTGAGATCAATGCAGTAAATTTTAATCATTGCTTGCAACAATTAGAAGCCTATTTACATGTCCACCATATAAAAGAAGAGTAGAATATTTTGTTTTCCAGACTCAAATTAGAGGACCATGCATTAACTTGGTGGGAAATTCACATGGAAACACTTAGGCTGGAGGGTAATCCACCAATAAATAAGTGGGAGGATTTAAAAACCCTCATTAAGTCCCAATTCTACTATATTGGTTATGTAGAGGACCAATGGACCCACTGGAATTACTTCAAGAAAATTAAAGGTTAGAGTGTGCAAGAGTACACCATTGAATTTCAGAAGATGGTTACCATGTTGGGTATCTCTCCCAACAACCCATATGTACTCAAGTATTTGGGTGGACTACACAGTCATTTGTGAAATAAAATGACGCTCTTCAATTCCAAGACAATTAATGAAGCCTATGTACATAACAATATCTAGAAAATATAGGCCAAAAGAAAGGACAACCAAGTGGTTCCAAACAAAAAGAGCACCAACACACTTATAAGGAGGAAAATAAGAAGTGGAAAGGTAAATACAAGAAGATGACAACCATTGCACATCAGTGCAAGGATCCAAGTAACCAATGTAACCATTGTAATATCGATGGTCACATTGAGGAAAAGTATTGGAAACTACATCTAGAGTTGAACCCTAAGAACCATAAGAAGGATGTCAAGGAAAAGAACCTTCTAGCCACATATTCAAGAAATTAGATAGAGAGTAGCTCAGATGTGGATGAGAATATTTCTTTCACTTAAATGTAGAAGGAGGTGAATATGAGTATCCTTCATCAGAAGGAAGAGAAGGAGATGAGAAAACTCTTCCATATCAATATTTGGTTCAAGAAGACTAGGGTAGAGGCTCTTTTTATTCTGGTTTGCAGGCGAATCTCATAGCAGTCAATCTAACCAACAAGCTTGTGTTGGAGGTTCATGATCATCCAAGCCCATACCCATTTGGGAGGGTGAACAAGGATGCAAAAATCAAGGTCACAAAATAGTGGAAGATCAAATTTTATTTAAGTGCATATTTTATTGATGAAGTGGAGATATATGTAGTACCCCTGGACATCTGTGGTGGAGTGTTTGGAAGCCCTTACATGTATATTAGGGATGTAATATTCATGCAGAGAGAAAACTAGTACCACCTAATCAAGGATGGAAAGTACTACATCATCAACACACACAAAGGTAATTCAAAGATCTCACTAGTAAGTTCCAACCAAGCCAAAAAGTTGATTAGTTATAGTAAGAAATATGTGTTTCTTTTCTTAAGAGAGAATCAACCAAGTGATGAATCAATAAGGGTAAAGGAATCCTTGGAGGGATTTACTAAGGAGAATTTTTTTTTTTTGGAGGAGTTTCTATAGGAATAAAGGTTAGCTTTCTAGAAGCCTAAAGGGATACCATCTAAGAGGGAACTGGAGCATGAGATACAGTTTTTGGTTGAATCCCTATTACCAAATATTAGGTTGCATAGACAGTCCATTCTAGAAGTAGATGAAGTGAAGAAACAATTGCAACAACTATTGGAGCAAGGAGTAATTTGACCAAGCACCTCACCTTGTGGGTCGCCTATTATCATAGTACCTAAGAAGGATGGGACTTGTTGGATGTGTATTGACTACAGAGATTTGAACAAGATTATTCTCAAGAACCAATACCCTCTACCTAGGTCAATGATTTGTTAGACCAGTTGTAGGATGCCAAGTACTTTACAATTTGGATCTCTAATTGAGATACTACCAGGTACTTGTCAAAGAAGAATACACCTGTAAGACCGCCTCCAATACAAGGAAAGGTTTGTATGAGTGGTTTCTCATGCCATTTGGTTTATGTAATGCACCAAATACATTTATGATATTGATGAATGATGTTTGTGCCCATATTTAGATTCGTTTGTTATAGTGTATTTGGATGATATATTGGTTTATAACTCTACCTGGGAGGAGCACATCTTGCATCTTATGTAGGTGTTAGAGACTTTGAAAAAGAATCAATTGTTGGCTAACCGTAAGAAGTGTGAGTTTTCTCAGCAGTCATTGGTGTATTTGGGGCATGTGATCAGTGGATAGGAGCTCAAGATAGATCCCACAAAAGTGGAGGCCATCGTAAAATCTCCAATTCCTACTAATGTCATTGAATTTAGGATCTTTATTGGGGCAACATAGCACCTACAAAAGTTCATTTTTCAATAGTAGTTGCACCACTCCATACCATAACAACCAGTGATAAGAGTTTCTAGTGAGGAAAGAATCAACATAAAGCTTTCGACAAGCTAAAATGAAAGATCATTCAAGCACTAGTTCTTGCATTGCATAACTTGGAGAATCCATTTGAAGTGGAGATAGATGCAAGTGGGTACGCTATGGAAACAATTTTGATGCAAGGATGTAATCAAGTATGTTATCATTCGACTTAGATGTTTCATGGGGGATTTTTTAACTACCCTACATATGATCAGGAACTATATTCCCCGATTCAAGTTGTTAATAAGTGGACAAATTATCTAATGGGAAATGAAACCATTATACACACAAATCACCAACCATTGCAGTATTTGCAAGCCCAGAGTAAACTACAACAAACTAGACATTACAAGTGGATAGGATTTTTGCAATAATTTCATCTAGTCATCACGTATAATAAGGGAAACACTAATAAGTTATCATACATGCTTTCAAGGCCACCCACATCCAAGGTTACAACTTTGGGAACTCTTATGTACAAGGAGTATTTTACCCATGATGCATACAAAGAGGCATATGTAGAAGATGGTGACTTTAAAGAGGTGTTTCAACATATATGGGGTCAAATTCATGTATAAGAAGGTGACAATAAGGTTGACTATCATGTCTAAAATGGGTTGCTTCATAGGATAGAAAAGTTATATGTTCCTAAAGGTGAAATATTGTAGCTTATTAGAGAGTCTCACACCTCCAAAGTTGTAGGACATTTTGGTGTTGGGAAGACAATTGCTAAGTTATAAAGGTATGTGTATTGGCCCAAAGTGCAAGAATATGTAGCTCAATATATTAGAGAATGCATGCTTTGTTGTACCAACAAGCCTATTAATAGGAATCAATGTCTATACCATCCCTTACATCTACCCACTYGACCTTGGGAAAGCATTTCCATGGTTTTTGTGGGTGGTTTTCCAACAACTAGGAAAGGACATGACTATTTGTTTGTGGTAGTAGATAGGTTCAACGAGATGTGMATTCTTGTGCCTTATAACATGTTTGTTGAAAATGGACAAAAAGTTGAAGAGATATATAACATTCCATCCACTAACAAATTGGAAAACAAAGTACTCAAAAGGACGTTGGTACAAATTTTGAGGGGTTACAATGAGAAGCATCCAAAAACTTAAGAAGAAAATATAATTTGCATTCAACAGTTTCGTAACAGAGCAATCCATACTTCTAATAGTAAGTCCCCTTTTGAAACTTTCTTTGGATATTTACCACCTTTGCCCTTGGATTTTGTTTATGGAAAACAAGGAGCAGTGAGGTAAGACAACATGGGATAAGCATTGAAAGAAGAGAATCTTTTTGAAAATATTAGGTAGATCCATTTGCATGTATAAGAGATGCTAAAGAAGTCACGGGAAAGGTAAAAGGCATGACATGAACAACCCAGAACAAAAAAAGCATTAAAAGTGGGAGTCATAGATTGGMTATAGTTGAACAAGGAAAGACTATAGGGTCTTGGTAATAAGATCAAGGCTCTATGGTGTGGCCCTTTTGAGGTATTGGATAAGGTGGGAGATAATTTCTACAAACTCSGTCTACCCGCATACATGTGCATTTACTCAGTAGTGAAAGTGGAGAATTTGAAACTCTAAGAGCATTCCATGTTGGATCAGGAGGAGGAGAAAATCCTACCTACCATAGAATACTTAGCACCAAATTCTTAGGCAGATTTGGAAGAGGACTCCGATTTGCAGAGGAATTATAGAACTATAAGACAGAGGCAGTATGACCTTTGATAGATTGAGTTGAAAAGACAACTTCCAGGAAAGGAAAAATGCTACTCTAGAGAGAAGGTAGAGGAACAATTTCCTTACCTCATTTAGTAAATATTTTGGGGACCAAAATACTCCCCAAATGGGGATGTATGATCGAGATTAGACCATGATATAATTTTTCATATATCTTGATACTTTCTAGGTGGAAAAAAATGGAGGAATCGTCTTGCAAGTCTATTTTAGTGGTAGGTACCAACATGAAAGATTGGGGTATGGAACTTCCGGATACATTTTGAGGCATTAAATTTCATTTTTTAAGGTCACATCATCCCAAACTTATACACACACCCTCTATGTTGATCTACACACCAAGACCTTTCTAGTGGTGCAAAAATTACCTCAATCAGAGATCACATGCAAAATTTATGCCTCATGTAGGTTGACCTACCTTTTTGACCACCATGGTAAGAGTGGATACCACTATATCCCCCATTACCCACACACATGGGGCTAGACACATGTGTACTTTCAAGAATATTCTATAAGTTCCAAATCTTATCACTAAATGACGATTAAGGAAGCCAAAACACTAAACCTAGATGGCTATCAAGTTATGTTAAATATCAGGTCACTAAGAGGAGAAGGGGTTCCATTGTTTATCATTTTGTTTGTTCCATAGTTGAGTAGATAGTCTAGGAGTGGTATTTTGAGATCATAAAAGAGGAGGAAAATAATTTGTAGCAGCCATACATGACACAGTGTCAAAGGAAACTCCACAATGAGTGTCTCTTTCTTTGTATTTACATTTCCATTTCCATAACTGAAGAAAAGAGAGAAGAGCATATGCCTCACCTTATATCTGGGTTTTCTCCCATATTGGGTTTCCCAGGATACATCTTCTATTCATTTGTGTGGGTGGTGTGTTTTTTTTCTTAGTCTTTCAATTTCACATGTAAGTTATTTTATTAATTTCAGCATTAAGCTAGTGATTATAAATATGAGTTCTAAGGAAAAATAAACTTGCATAACAAAATATTTTAGTATAATACAAGATCTATTGTGATTAATCATTCCAATAGAATATCCATAGTAGTTTAAAAATCAATTTATAAGCCAGGTGAAGCTTCCCTACACCTAACTATACAAGTCTACATAGAGAAATCTTTCTAAGTAAACCATGGAAGGAGGCTTCGACATAAGAGAACCCACTAACACCTCTAGGGTATATAACAATATTAAGGTGGTTGAAATATTTCAACAGTCCAATTAGCTAGTATAATTTGATGAACTTTAGGAATATGATGACTAAGTGGCCTTTGAACATGCACTCAATTTCTAGAACATCAGAGATCATGAGCATGTCACAACAATCAGAGGGCTAGAATTCCATATAAATGAAGCTAGTATCAACAAAGTATCAGTATTTCCCATGGTTTTACCCTAGGCCAAAGTGTTATAACCCTAAATTTCACCATACATTGAACAACTCTATTTTTTCCAAGTCATCATTGAACAACTCTTCTTAAAAACCATATTTTTTAAGATGTACACACCTTGCACCATTACTGCCCACGTACACATGCTTGCTGCAGTGCTACAACTTGTGTACATACACTATATACACCATTACAACCCACGTATACTCACAAAAGTTGTAAAAATTAAAAAGTTGCAAGGAATTCGTTGAGATTACGGGCTATTGGGTAGTTTTCCAACTATCCCACCACCTATAGCCCGTCACCAAACCCAATAACCATCCTTTTTTTCATATAAATGGAGTTGGGGTATCATTTCAAATCTAAGCATACGAACAGTGAAACTCTTCCCATTTCACTTTCCCCCCTTGCCCCAAGAATTTGCAACCACATTGTTAGTTTTGAGCCAAAATTCCCTATTCTTGCCTTTTTCCTCCATTACAAGCCTAATACATTCCCTAGAGAGAGATGAAGAGGAGAAATATACATAGAAGCACAGTTGGATCTTGGTGAAGAGGAGCCCAGACCAATTTCTAGGAGTAGTCGTCGATCTCATTGTAAGTAACTTTGTGAGATTAATAAAAAGGAATACTTTTTATGTCCCGAATATGATGTGTTCAATCTTTATGTTTTATTTATATTTGATTATGACATGTAGCCCTTCTTTGTTTGTCTGTTTATGAATGTAGGTCAGCCTTGGGAGGAGACTTGTAGTCGAGGAACAACCGAACGCAAAAGGATCGACACCGGACGTAGAGTTTAAGGTAGAGTTACTGGATCTTTTTACCTTGTGTTTTATGCATGAATGTGGGGTGTATTTGGGATAGTTGTTAAAGAGTAGGAGACTTTAGATGGTTAGCTCTGCCTAAATGTTGAACCCTGGTGTAGTACATAGGGGATTTTTCCCACTATAGCATAATTGGCGACCATACTGGGAAAGCCTCTAGGGTTTTTAGCGGATATCGTTTTGGGTGTTATAATTGGTTTTGATTACCTTTTTGAGTTTTCTGTAAGTTGTTGTGTCTTTAAGGGATTTTGGTCTGCCATACCAGTACTCCCTGCCTTGTCATCCTTGATGGTTAGTTTTATTTTTGAGAAGTTACAGAGGTGTACACGTCTTACAGTGGGTCTGCACGCGTACATACATGCCCTACCTTTGGACAACTCGCGTACATACACATGCTATTTAAGTGTCAGTAGCGTGCCTGTGTCAAGAAAGTCTTTCTTCAAGAAGAGGCAATCAATCTCTTCCCTGATTGAAGTCATACTTCTCAAGGATTTTCTTGATCTAGTCCTGGTCTCTGTTGTTACAGTCTTTAGCCTGGGTTTGACGTTAGTTAGCTTATTTCTTTATCAATATTTCTTGTGTTTTCTTAGTAAGGGTTTGAGACGAGTTTGTGAGTCTTTTCTGATCAGTCTGTTTAGTATTGTCAGTGACTCCCTGCGATCCATGGTAGACCCGAAGTTAATTTTTGTTTTTTCTTGTCTTCACTTTTTCCCTTTCACTTGATTTAGAAGAAAAGAAAAAGAAGTTATTTCAAATTTCTTATTTTGAAGCATAAAAAAAAAGATTTCATTTCTTTGTTTGGTAAGTAGTTAGGTTAGTTGTCTTTGCTTATCAGGAGAAAGAGTTCTTTCTTAAGTTTTTTATTGAATTCTTAGAACACTTAAGTAGCTCGTATTCGAGCGAAATCTTGTTTTGGGTTTTTCTTTTAAAAGATCTTAGAAAAAGTAGTTATGAAAAGTTGGTTAAAGAGTGTAAATTTGCAAATCTTTATTTGTCAAAAAGAAGTAGTTTTCTTTTAGTTTCATTTAATGCTCCTCTTTCATCTCTTAAAATACACCACTAGTTTCATTTATGTTTCCTCGAATTTAATAAAAACCATTTAAAATTAATGCTTAATTAAAATTTATTAAAATTTATGTTTGTAGGGTCCATCAACTAGTCTAGGCTAGAGCCTTGATTTAGGTTGGAGAGGAAACTCTTCAAGGCTATAAAAAAAACATATGAGTCTGTGCTAGGGAGTGTAAAAAGTCCAGTAAACATGAAATTTATCCACCACCCCCCTCTAACACAGGGGATAAACACAAGGTCGCGTGCGGAAAGGTAGCAGAGATAACCCTTCCAAAGCCAGACAAAGCATAGTGGGGAACGCATATAGAGGACTTGTCTTGGGATTCTGTTGATCGCATTTGCCACAGAGCTTCGTGGGTCTCGAATCCATTTGAGGTCCTCAGCCATCTTCTGGAACACTTTCTTTTGATACTCTTGATAGGTTTCGAGCTTGATACCCTACTCATTGCGGTCCACCCAACTGTCGATTGTACCCGCTTGGTGATTGTTCGCATGCTGGAAACCTAGTTGCCTTTATTTTAGTGACTTACACAGGTGACTGCAGGGGTATACTGCGGTACCTAGGACATACATCAGGCCACACTTTATAGAGTATACCAGGAGGGTGATTTCATATTCGAGTTTCACTTGCACCGGTAAGTTTCTCTAGTGTTGGATGGTGTAACTGTTTTTACAACTAGCTACTGGTTTGATTGCTTAACTCATAGGAACTCTTTCTAGTGTGTGCTGGTTTTCAATGTTAGTAAAATCCCTAGTGTGTCATTGATCTTCTCACAAAGTGGAAGATCAAGAGATTTGTCGGTCACAAAGGCTTCAAGGCTTGTTGCTGGTTGAATGGGAGCCACCCTTGCCACCGCGAAGGCGAAGACTTGACCAACAAGGGTCATTTGAGGCGATCGGGCCGCAGGAAGCTGTACTCGAGCCATCCCTGAGAGAATGAATCTAGCATATGGAGGAGACTATTGTTTCTGACCTTGGAGAAGAATCTCTCAGGCCATATAACCCTCTGATCACTGACTTGTCGGCGCCCATCATGGTACAAGTTGTCCCTCCAAGGGTAACTCATCATGAGCTCCAAATAGTCTTGCAAGCAATGATGGAAGAAAACGCTGCTACTTCATCGCAGAGTCCTCACAATCCCTCTACGGCTGACACTACAGGGGGCATTCCACCTCCTAACCCACCTTTGTTGGTTCATACCACCATGGTCTTGATCACCTCTACTTCGGGCAGTGGTCTGATTCCGTCTATGGAGGCGATCACTGTTCCATTCACCCAGAGTGCGACAGACTCTCTGTTCTTATACGAGATGCCTGAATTTGATATGAACTCTATCCTGTCCTACTCCACCCTACAGACCTTAGGTCTAGGGGTAGGGATCTCTAACGCTCCTCTGCAAGGGTCCATGGGGGGAACCTCAGCCCCTTATAATGCTTTCCCTTATAGTGGGGGTCGTATACCTCTATCTTCCCCCTCRCTAGCTGGTGCTCCCCAGCAGCCCACCTGGCTGAACATGAACTACATCTTGTTCGGAGCAGGTAGTCAAGGAATTTATTCCAACATCACGTCGRTGGGTTCTTTCTCGTTCTCTTTATTTGACGCATTTGGTAACAACGCATTCTCATCAKTTGTCATCTTGGCCAGGGGAAACCCTAGTTTTGGATCACAAAATCCTGTGCAGGGTACTATTCATGCACAGGGGGCAAACACTTCTCAAGGACCCTCGAATCTGTGGTAGGGATCAATCCCCTCGTCAGGGATGTTGACCAGGGGCAACCCCTTCCATGGCCAATGGAACCCAGGGCAAGGATTAGTACCTATGCCCATCGGATCGAYAGGGGGAAACCCTTTCTAGAACCTTTTGAACACAATGTCGGGAGCAATCCCTTCTTAGCCCTCAACGTCCAATTACAAGATTCAGCCAATGACGTCTCAACAAGAACAATATCCGTACACTAGCCACAACCATGGTTTTTACCAGAACCCTGGTCAGTAGCCTAACTTTTCCTGGCAACCTAGTGCCAGCCAAATTCTAGGGTCCTTTCCTCCTGTACATACTCAACAACCCAAGCTACCTTTTCTGGAAACGTTGCATTTTCTAGACTTGTCAAGATTGTTAAACGACCCAATCTGTCACGATCTACGTTGGAATCCTATGCAGACGAAGTTTCCCTCGGACATTCCAAAGTTCGAAGGTAAGCCTAACAAATATCCAGGTGATCATGTGACCACCTTTCACCTATGGTGCTCATCGAACTCGTTGAGAGATGACTCAGTCCAGTTTCTTCTATTTCAACACACTCTTATCGGGAGTGCCGCGAAATGGTACATTGAGCTTGACCACTCAAGATACTCTAATTTTGGTGAATTGGCAATGGATTTTCTAAACCATTTTCAATTACTTGTGAGATACGATGCCAACACCGAGTTGCTGGACAAATTTGAGTAAAACAAGGTTGACCATATCTCAGATCACATCCAAGAATGGAGGCGTCAGAAGAGTTTGATAAAAGTACCAGTTCCACCAGCATTCCTGCTGGAGTGGTTCCTTAAGTCTTTGGTACCCTAGTTATCAAAGACATTGCAACGTCGGGAGTGTTTTCCGAGGAAGAAGCGATAATGAGAGCTCAATATCTAGAACTGATATACTCTCAATCTGGTTTACTTTACGAAGTTTTTCCATATGGGACGTGATCCATTCTTGATAATACCAGATAGAAGTCTGGACCACATGCCGATGGTATTGTTGTTTCATCACAAGCGAATCTCGCTGATCAAAAATCGAATCAATTGTAACAATTGTCAATACAACAGACAACGGCCAACCAAACCACTGGTTCGGTTGCTCCCCCTACTCAAATGTTAGATGTACACATTATGCAATCGACAAACTGAAGGCCAACTAGCAGGCTATGGAAAGAAGAAACAACGAAAGAAGGGTAAGGGGGATAAGAAAACCACCAATAATGTTGGTGGTGGCAACACAAATAAAATAATGTCGAAGTATTCATGTAACCTTTGCACGGAAGACCATCCGACTCACCTATGCCCTCATCTTGTGAAGGCCCAAAAATTACTGGCGTAGCAACAACCTGTTGTGTTAATGAACCCATTTCCACATGGGAAAAATTTAACTCAAGCCTCTGCGAACGCGGATGGGGGCAGTCAGGGACCACCTTCCTCATCTAGTAATCCCTCAACCTTGAATGTTTATATGTTGAAAGATGATGCCCACATAGAGACTAGGAAACACAATTACGGAATGCCAAACATTTTTGAGAAGGGTAAAAAAGCCGAAAACCCATATGTTCCTCTCTAGATCGAGAAGTCATTGGGAGAAACAATGACACACATCCCGAAAGGAGCGTTCAAGAAAGATTCCCACAATAAAAACATGAGGGCTGCCCAAAACTATTCTGTTGTGGAAGATTTGTCACAAACCCCTTGTGCAATGTCTTCTTTGGAGGTCCTCCAGAGCTACCCTTTGTAGAGAAAGGCTCTGTTATCTGCCTTAGGATCTGCTGGGACTTGTAATTCAAGAATGATCATGCTTGATACAACTGACTTGAAACCTCATCTCCCATACCATGTCACATTTCAGATAGTAGTGGCTTACACCACGAAATATTTTACCTGGAACATTTT
The DNA here is from genome assembly GCA_032191745.1 of Picea mariana. Taxonomy (NCBI): domain Eukaryota; kingdom Viridiplantae; phylum Streptophyta; class Pinopsida; order Pinales; family Pinaceae; genus Picea; species Picea mariana. The sequence goes on along the minus strand of JASDQU011102342.1, from coordinate 5,921 downwards.
GTGCACTGTGGTTGATGAGGGTGCCTCGACATGCATGATGTCGTTGGCATGTTGGAAGGCCATTGGCCAACCCATTTTGTCTCTATCACCTACTCTTCTTACTGCTTTTGATGGTCATTTGTTCAGACCAAATGGAATCATTCCTTCTTTCACCGTGCAGCTAGGAGGAAAGACCATGTGCATCGAAGTTGAAGTAGTCGATGCGCCTCTCGACTACAATCTCTTGTTAGGAAGGAGTTGGACTTGTGCTATGCATGTAGTGGCCACCACAATTTTATGGGTCTTGTTGTTTCCACATGAGGACTAGATCATGTCCATTGATCAGTTGTCTTTCTCGAGTCCCGACCCTTCATCGGTGGCATCCACGGTCCTGATGATTCATAATCCACAACCCGACATCGTCAATATAGGGGTTGGTCTATGCCCACCTTTGATGGGTACTTTCAATTAATCACATCCATCTAACACTCTTAAGTTCATATCGATTGTTCCTAACCAACCTAAGGTTGAAATCTTTCAAGTGTCGTCATTCCGTACAACTTACTTTAATGATCTATGGACTCTTCCTTCCCCATTGGCCACGATGGAAGGGACAGAGCATCATGGCATGGAAATGCCTTTGTCCATGGCAGAGGTTGCATACTCTATAGTCTATAATGCTTCCGTCGACCTTGATCTGACTCCTGCACAGGAGTTAGATCCAGTTTTAGAGCCTACCTGGGCTTAAGGTTCGCTCGCCACTACCGATTCCTTAGACTTGGTATTTCCCTTTGACGAGGTGATTATAGAGGCATTGAATAGTCTAGACAAACCCTAGGATGATCTCCATCATAGATCTTATTTTCTCCCGGAGTTAGGAAGAATTGCGGCCAGTGAATTCGTGTTGACTATGACTGGAGATAGGTATTTTCCTATCAATCCTTTGTCTACACACATAGTTTACGCCGAAGGTAATATGGAAACCATCGCTAAAACGATGCCTATTGATATCTCTAGAACCACTGGCGTCGTGGAAAATGTCTTCCTTGGAGCGGATTTCTCCCCCAAGGAGATTCGAATCTACACTGATTTATTTAAAGAATTCCGCAATGTTTTTTCCTGGTCTTACGAGGAAATTCTAGGCATAGATCTAAGAATCGTCAAACATGAAATAAAGACTTACTTTGACACCAAGTTGGTCTGGCAGAAGCTTCATCCAGTTAATCCTTGGAAAGAAACAGCTATTAAGGCTAAAGTAGAGAAACTACTCAAATATGGTTTCATCTACACTGTCCAATTGACTCAATGGGTGTCAAATCCCGTTCCGGTCAACAAAAAGTAGGGAACGGTTCACGTATGTACAGACTTCTGTGATTTGAATAAAGCTTGTCCAAAGGATAATTTCCCCACCCCATTCATTGACCAGATCATCGATGAATGTGCAGGCTATGAGGTCTTTTCTTTCATGGATGGTTTTTTGGGATACAATCAGATACAGATTAAGCCTAAAGACCAACATAAAACAACTTTTATCTATCCATGGGGTAAATTTGCTTATCAGAAGATGTCTTTTGGCTTGAAGAATCTTGGAGCCACTTTTCAGCGGGCCATGTCTTTTGATTTCCATGATCTTAAACACATAGTCTAAGCCTATCTCGATGATTTAGCATCACAATCTCGTACGAGAGATGATCATCCCACACACCTCCAACTTATCTTTGAGCAATGTCGCTACTACCAGATTCGCTTGAATCCTAAAAAATGTAGTTTTTGTGTGACGTCGAGTCATCTTTTAGGTTTTATAGTTTCAACAACAAGGATCATGGTCGATCCTCTAAAGGTTGAGGTGATAGTTCAATTGCCTCCCCCGTGCACAGTCCCTCGGCTTCAGAGTTTACAAGGAAAATTCAATTTTCTTCGGCGTTTTATCGCAAACTATGCCGAGATCACTAAAGAATTTATGCGTTTACTGAAGAAGGGTGTCCCTTTACATTGGGACAAATCCGCTCAGTGCTCATTCAAAGTGTTGAAATGTTCCCTCATGTCTGCCCCTCTACTTCGGCCACCCAATTATAATAAATATTTCTTTTTGTATTCGGCCGTGGCAGAGTCGACCATCGGTATGTTCTTGGTTCAAGAGGATGATCTACTTGAATAACATGTGATTTATTACCTGAGTCGAGGCCTGGCTGGACCAGAACTCAACTACTCCCATGTTGAAAATCTTGCGTTGGGAACAATACATGTTGTCCATTGGTTTCGTCATTATATCTTGTTTCACAAGACCACCGTCATTGTCGTTGTGAATCTATTCCAATACGTGTTGACACGACGTGTAATCGGAAGTAAGATCAGTAGATGGATTGTTATCCTCTAGGAATTTGACTTGGATTTTGTTTTTTTGAAATCTAAGAAGTCATTGGTCTTTGCGAAACTTATCTTAGAACTTTTGGTCGATTCAGGTGATGTTATGCCCGAAGAATCACCAATTAAAGGAGATCTTTTTTTGATTTCATATTTAGACCCCTGGTATGGAGATATATTAGTCTATCTACAGACTTTGAAGTGCCCCACCTCTGCTTCTCATGATGAGCATCGATGTATATGCCATCAGGAAAAAAACTATCTCATACTCGAGGACACTTTGTATCGTCGAGGTGTAGATTGCATCCTTCGTCGGTATCTCACTCGTGAAGAAGCGAAACTCATTCTTAACGAATGCCACACTAGAGAATGTGGTGATCATTTTTCTGGGTTGGAAACAACCCAAAAGATTCTACGATCCAGTTACTTTTGGCCAATGTTAATCAAGAATTGCATTGAATCATTCAAGAAGTGTTACTCGTGTCAGATCTTCTCTCGGAATATGAGGGCACACCCTGCTCCTATGTTTCCCATCATTATAGTTGGCCCCTTCACTAAGTGGGGGATTTATTATACTACATGCCACTCCCCTTCATCTAGGGGGAACCGTTATATCATCGTAGCAGTAGACTACTTCACAAATTGGGTCGAATCTATGCCAACGTTCAAAGATGATGGCGAGACAACAACTCTCTTTTTGTTCAATCAGATAATAGCAAGGTTTGACATCCTGAGGGATATTTTCACTGACCATGGAAGTCACTTTTATAACAAAATGATGTCCGAGTTAACATCAAATCTTGGTTTGAGGAAAGAGCATTCATCACCCTACTACCCACAAGCGAATGGTTAGGTGGAAGCTTTGAATAAGTCCCTCAATACTATTCTGCAGCGAACAATCAATTCGGCCAAGTCAAATTRGAATTTGATGTTGTAATCAATGTTGTGGGCCTATCGAATGTCTGTAAAGACTGCAACTGGTTTCTCACCTTTTCAACTCATTTATGGGCTAGAAGYAGCCTTTCCAATAGAGTGTTAGATCCCATCTCTAAAGTTAGCAGTACAGTTATTGCTAGACACTTCACGGCTTGAGGAACGCTTATTATATCTTGAGCAKCTCGATGAGCAGTGTCGTGACGTAGCCTTGGCTAACAAGGTTCACAAGAAAAAAATTAAGTGTCAATATGATCGGTCCATTCTTCCTCGAATTTTCTCTAAAGGCGACCTTGTCCTAGTCTATGACCAAGATAAGGATCCCCTGGGGGCAGGAAAGTTCAAACCCATTTGGTTCAGACCTTTCATAGTGAAGGAGGTATTAAAGAAGGGTGCTTATCATCTGGTTGACTTCGAAGGGAAAGCTTTGGCAGAGCCTAGAAATGGGCTCTACCTCAAGAAGTATTACTCTTAGGTGGGTCGCCTTGCATGACTTCTTGTATATATGTATATTTCTTATACATTTTATTTTTTTGTCTTTTTGTTTTATGGACGTGTCATTTTTTATGTAATCTTTTTCTTTGTGGAAGATGTCAAGTGAATTAGAGGTGTTCATTGGGTTCGCGGGTGGTGCTATCCGACACACTCAGAGGATTGCTTCCGTAGCTTGGGTGATCTTCACACCTCAAGGCCAATTGCTATCTTCTGGAGGCATCTATTTAGGTTACACCATGAACAATGCCATTGAGTACAACGTAGTGATAGAGTTTCTTCATGATGCTTTGTTGCATGGTATCTCTCACCTCCAGGTCTACTTAGATGCACAACTGGTTGTGTCCCAGTTAAATGGGTTTACCACATTTATGATCCTACTCTACACCGATGATTCCTTAAGGTACGTCTCTTATAAAGATGCTTTGATTACATTACGTATATCTATGTTCCTAGGAGATTGAATCAAATCACAAATACTCTAGCTAATCATGTATTAGATTGGCCTATTTCACACACATAAAAAATCACACACATACACATGTACATACATTTTAAAAATGTGATCCATAAGACATAAAAAGATGTAAATACACACACACACACACACACACACACACATATATATCAAAAGTCTCAGAGTACATAGGTGTGCGCAAGTGCTTCAAAACATAATATGTCTGGTATACATCATGGGGCTTATGCCCTCAAAAATATACAAAGAATACCCTCAGAACGTAAGTGGTCCACCCTAAGCTAAGCACGGGGCCTGTTGGCCCTGCCATAGTGAACGACGACGTTTTCCAAACACCAAAAAAGATGGACCCAGGTCTGTGGCACCCAAACTACACGAGGCTACATAGATGGCGGGAGATCCTCGATCTCAGCCATGGGCATTGTACGAGTGAGCACAGTGAGGTTCCACTCCACCCGTCTCAACACTCTCTCAGACTCTTCGGCTAGAGGTCCCCTTGTTGCTGCTACTGGTGGTCCGACGGTTGCTACTGGTGGTCCGACGGCTGCTGCTGGTGCTGCCTCTGGTCGAGGATGCCACCTACTCCTCACAAAATCTATCGRATGCACTGGTCCCACATCTGTACATAACATAAACATAGTTTTTAGATACTYTGGTACACATAAAATGATATATATAAAAAGAAACTAAAAATGAAATAAAATTAAAAAAAAAAACGTACCCATCTCTCCTCGCTCGGCTCCGGGAGGTAAGGGCATGTMTGGGTCCCTCGAAAAGTTGATCCCGACATAGGGGTAGTCCTCTRTCACCATAATTTGACATGCCCACCAGTCAAAAAAGGTGTCATCGAAGGCCTCTATGGTCCTTCCTCCCCCCTGTCGTGACAACAATGTTTCCCATCTACACACTRCTGGGAGTGAGGCCACATGCCCCCACACTGCCTCTCGTGGACTGAGACTAGGTACTCTCAAAGAAGAAGAATGAGCACATAATAGTCCCAAACCTAAATTTCTTGTTGTTCCTCTTACAAAACTCAGTGAGTTGTCTCTTCATGCAGTCTAGCATGGTCGTACTCCAATCAAAGATTCATGCATTCAAGCACTGCACTGCATAATGCATGTGCGCTCGGGAGGCCTGATGTAAAGCCGTGGATCTCGTGATCCTCCCAATGATTAATACTATCACTTTCTCAGTGCTGGCCTCACAATGAATTTCAATCAACTCAACAATTTTATGAGGCCCACGGGGAAAAGTGTGCGAGTTGACTGGTTCACCTCTCCTCAAGAGGCCAGTTAGAAAGTAAATTTCTTCAGTCGTTGGAGTCAATGACTACCCCTCAAGCATAAACGCCTCAGTGTCAGGATGCCAATAATCTACCAAGGCATTCAACAGCCTGGGTTGTTCCCTCATGAATGGACACTAGAATAACTTCCACAACCCACATTCTCTCAATGTGGCCATAGCTGTAGTGTCCTCATCGACCAAGATATCTATATCCTCATGCTCCATCTCCCTCCAATGGACATACATCATGTCAATGACAAGTTCAAAGGGGAGTTAGATCTTGTTTTTTTCTTTTTTCTTTACCTTTTTAAGGGTGTACATAGGTTGTAGTGAGCACAGTCACGTATGCACGTGAGTAGAGTGTTTTCTGCCCCTTTTTAAGAGTGTGCGCCCC
>JASDQU011102340.1:15323-25915 GCA_032191745.1 Picea mariana | reverse complement strand
GAATATCCATGAGGATATATTACAAGGTTTTTGGATACCTACACCTACCCTTTTTGGCAAGGGACATCCTTTATTTTTTCGAAGATGTGTAGGGGACCCTTTTTGGAAAGGGGCATCCTTTATTTTTTAGAAGGTGCATAGGGGACCCTTTTATACAGGATAATTTGAAAACATCATCGATCAAGGAATGTGTAAGGGACCTTTTAACAAGGGATCATTTAAAAATTTCCTTGAGCCACCCCTATGCATAACCCCTAGGTGATACAAGGGATAGATCCAAAGAATCTTAAGGAGGGTCCTAAAGGAACATAAGATATAAGAATCATCATGTTATCACCCCATAAATTATGGGAATCAACTTATGACTTGGATATTATGGATATTATCTATATCTAGTGTTTCAATGGGAAATTGATTTTTCATTCAAAAGAAAAAGAAAAAGAAAAGAAAAGAAAGGAGGGAAAGAAGAATTGAAACAAAAATCCCCATGCGATAATAGTAACTTGGTCATACCTTTCAAACATGACCAAGTTCTTTTAAGTTTTCAATGTTGATAGGTTAGTGAATACATCTGACCAGACTGTCTAATCCTGGTCAGATAGCCCCTAGGTCAGAACTAGTGAATACATCTGATCATACCATCTAATCCTGGTCAGATAGCCCCCAGGATAGAATTAGTGAATAAATATGACCAGACTATCTAATCCTGTTCAGATATCCCTTAGGAAGAATAATATCTTAACCCAACAGTTTAAGCTGGGTTAATTGTCTTGTGAAAGTAGGTTAGAATGTAGATTAATTGCTTTGCTTGCCTTGCCCAAATAAAACCCACTTGAAGAAAATACTACATCAAGTCTCCATTGCCTAAGGATAGTTGAAGTGACGTCCCCTTGGTGGTGTCTAAGACAAGATTGGAAAAACCCATAAGAAGGCACTAATCCTAAGTTTTTCCTACACATGACTTTTTCCGCTCCCGACCTATGTTTCATCCATTTTCCAATGGTCTAGATCATGGTGCTTACATCAATGGCCCACAGAGTATTTCAGACCCCCCCTAGCGTTCTTCTTTTAACCGGGGGGTCCGGAATCAGTAATAATGTATATGCTCATCTAGACGGCTCAGAGAGGAGCGCTTAAATCTACGGCCCATATTGGATTCCAGACCCCCCCGCCCATTCTGCCTTTAATAGAGGGGGGCGGTCCAGAATTGGTTATAACTTGGGCGCACATCTGGATGACCCAGAACAGTGCGCTAAAATCTATGGTTCACATTGAATTCCGGACCCCCCCCCTCCGTTCTACCTTTAATGGAGGGGGGGGTCCAGAATTGGTATTAAGAAGTGTGGTAAGATCCACGGCCAGAAAATAAGCACGCAGATCAATGGCTCATAATGGATTTCGGACCCCCCCTGGTGTTCTTCTTTTAATCAAAGGGGGGGGTCTGGAAAGAATATTCTTTGCAGCGGGGCCATTTTACAGTTGGCATCGTCCTATTGGTCCGTAAGTCTTTTCACCTTATGACATCTGACAGCTTCCATCACTCCGGGATGTCATCCTCCACTAAGCCCACTTGTCCCACTTGCTCCCGGGTTGAGTCCCATCCCATAACTATTGTCAGTCCCTGCTGTCAGGCCTTTACCCTTTCCATTCATGACCAGCCCCCTTTGACGACTTTTACCTCCAATCACATGCCTCCATGTCACTCATCCATATGTTTTGGCCACCGTCATCTGCCATCTCATCCCAAGTGGCCCATTGTCCATTAATAACTGGATAATATACCCGTTGTCATGCTGACCATCTTCCCGCGTCCAACCAACCCATTTTTGAATAAAACTATCGTTTCCCTTTTGTATTCGTTATTCATCCCTCGCGCCAGAAACCTTTTTCCTCCATTGCTTCCACATCACCTTCACCTACAGTCAGTCGACCCCACTAACATATTGTTTATTGCAGGTACAGTTGCTGAAATGGTGTCAAAGACAAGACAAGCGGAAGAAGAAGAGAATCCTTTCCTTCCTCCTCCGGTTGACCTCGATAAAATTCCCTTGGTCGATAAAGATCGCTTGATAGCCGATACTATATGCAGTTTTGACTTTTCTGATCTTCAGTCATGGCTCCGAGAGGTCTTCCTAGACCAGAGCGATGAAATTGGACTCTGGGAGTCAAATTTGCCCCTGTATCTCTTCCCCTAGATTCATAATTTCCCCGAGTTTGCCCTCAAATGCCAGGCCCATTACATCCCTGACCAGAAAGTCATCCTTTCTTCATCTGGAGACGTCCTTTTCTTCATCACCCCTGAAGATATTGACCAAATGATGCAAATTACCCGCGCGGAATCTGTGTCTCCATTCAACTTAGAAATCCTCACCGAGCTATATCAAAAAATGACTTTCCCTCAGAGAGCTCAGATAGTCAAGATTTTTCTCCCCACTTCCACTTTACTCTCATCCACCAATCCCCCTTACCCTTCTTCCATGTTCTCCACCAAAGGAAATCAAATCATTTCTTCCCTATGTGCCCTACTTGGTTACTATTCTGATCAATGAGTAGATGAGCCCATCCTGGGCTTTCTGTCCATCTTCTCGAACGATGAACAACCGACCACGCAATTCGACTACAGCACCTTCTTGGCCAATAGTATCCATGAACAATTTGTGAATTTTTCCACAGAAGGCATGTTTAGGTATTCATCCATTATGGCTTACATGTTCGTCTATTTTCAAGCCGACAGGTTCAATTTCTCCATGTAGAAGATGGACGCCGATGGGAGGCCTCAGCCAGTCACAGCGTGGACTTCTCTTCTGAAACACAATTTTGTTGAATATAACTTCACTGCATTCATTGACCAGTTTTACCACCCTGTGGTAAGTATCTTGAGGGGCATGCCTGAGCCACGAATAAATGATGAAGTCCAGATAATTCTGCATCTCTCGGACAACGTTAAGACATGAGACTGGTATTTATGTCAGAATCACACCGAAATCATAGTTTTCGGGTGCAAATTGGCGCCTTAAAAACTACCTCGATATGTGCTGGTAAGTATTTTTGCATTGGAATATATTAGGCAAATAATGAATTAAGATGACATTCATTTTGTTTCCCAGAAAAAACAGCAATTGAGAATCAAGGGGCAGATCGGTTCTTTCATCTGCAATAGCCGAGGCGTAGGGGAAGAAGCAGATAGAATGTTGAAGGAAATGAAATTCTCTACGAGTTTCATCTGGCACTATGATCCATATGGGATCATTTCAGATATGAGGGTGAAAAACAAAAATGCCCCATATGCTCACGAGTCCAAGCTAGAGATCGATAAATTTGCAGGTCAAACAGTATGGCTGCCTGATACTTTGATTCACTTGGAACAGCAGGTGCCCTCGACAAGTGCGTTACCCGCTACCACACCTCGGGTCCTCAAGGATAAGAGGCCCTGACAGGAGTCATCTCCTCCTGTAATAGAGGTGTCATCAGAGGAATTCCAAATTCACTCCAAAAAGCCGAAGACAGTTTCAACACCCGGTGCAACAGTAGAACAGGAAGTCCTAGCTACCACAATGACCACCACAGAGGTCAAGCCAGTCACTCTACCTTTTGTCTCGAGTCAGCATAAGGGAATAACTACAGTATTAAAATCCACAGATTCTCCCTTAGATACTCCTCCAAGCAAGATTGGGCCCAAGTTGGGCATTTTTGAAAAATATGACTTGATCAAGAAGAAGAACTAGACACTCACTAGCAACACTTATGCCCAGTTCCAGAAGCAGTCGTCCACAACCCAGCATTGACTTCTGTCGTCATTTGATATAGAAAAGGGTAGGATGCATATGGCTTACCTCCAAGCACAAGTGCTAGATCCCAAGGTGATATCAGATTACAAAAGGGCCACCTTTGAGTTCCAGGCTAAGGACGTGCATCCAGCAAATCAGATGGATCTGCACAAGCAAACTGGGGAGATGGGATTTCACACACTGGCCCATGCTTCAACTTCTGCATCAAAATTTCGGGTAGCTTTGAGCAATGTCCAGACCCAACTCAAGCTAGAGAAAATGTCATCTTTCGTGAAAGACAACAGAATCAAGACGCTGGAGGAGCTAGTCCTTAAAATTGGTTATGACCCTACGAACGTCAAGGCTGCTGAAGAGATGATAAAAAGGAAAAACGCTGACATCGCATCCTTAAGAAAACAGCTAAATCTACCTCCAACAGAGGACCCACAGGCAAAGGAGATAGCTGAAAAGGAAGGGGAAAAGGATGAGATGTTAAAGTTACTCATGGAGCAGAATGCTCAGCTAAAGGAGATGGAGGCTGAGATGGAGAGACTGCTAAAGGAGAAAGAGCAGGCAAAGCCAATGGAATGCATTGCATTGATTGATATCCCAATTGCAGGATTGAGCACAACAACAACAACAGCGACAACCATTCCATCTGCAACATCATTGCCACTATCATAAGGAACAAAAGACCTTGCCAAGTCTATGGAGAGAATGAACCTACAAGAGTCAGAAATCAGCAGGCTTAAGAAAGAAGTGGAGAATCTCCAAGAGCTAAAGACTTCTTTCAAGAAAAGTCTATCCAAAGAGAAACAGGTGAATGAACAAATCAGGAAGGAGTTACAGCAGCTCCAGAAATAGACAATGGTAGGAAAGACGTTAGCCAAGGTCAAAGAGATTGTGTGGAAAGATATTTCTAAGTCCATAAATGAAATCTGGCCAATGGTTGAAATCATGTTTGAACAAAATGAGTTGCTCGAAAGGAGAAAACAGGCTGTGGATAAAATTAGAATGGAGCTGGGAGACATGCCGGCACAAGCTAATGAAATCATAAGGTTCTTGAATTCCAAGACTAGGGCGGAACTCGAAGAATTGAATATTGAGGACAGGACAAAAACTATATTGGAGGTGAAACGGGTTATAACCAAAAGAAGTCTCATGCTTCAGATTGAGGAAAAGATTCAAGTCATGGATCAAGGAGTGCAGAAGTTTTTCAATAAGATAGATGCCCTTCACAGGAAGGGCCTGCCTGGTCTGAAGGTCATTAATGACAAATTAATAACACTCCCTGATTACAAGAAAAGGTTGACTGAAGTGTTTAAGGACAGTTCCAAGTTTGCAGGTATACAGGGAAGCATCACAGGAAAAGCATTCATGGATGCCTTGCAATTGGATATTAGTATCCAACATGAGATTAAACACATATTCATCGTCAAGCCTACATTTGCTAAATATACAGACATGGATGAAGTATATCGGAGACTGCTTAAAGTCATAGTGTCAGGTCATCTCAGATGGGAAGAACTGTGTGATCTACTAGATTAGCAGATGGTATGTCATAATCCAGTCACCTATCCAGTCAGAAGAGGTTGCGAAGGCACCTCGCCAACGGCCTACCCCAGAAATTCAGCATACAGTTGTATCGAGTCATCAAGCAGTTTTGATAAGTTAAGTTAGTTAGACTAAAAATAGCATGAGCATGTCCTGATCAATTATGAAAGGAACGTTTGTATTTTTGAATTATAAATACTTCGTTTTTCGAAGTATTGGGGGTTGTTGATTCGCACACCATATTGCTATCAAACTGTACTATTTTTGAAGAGATCTGCCATTAATAAAGAAGAGGCACTTTACAGGATTCTTCCGCATGTTCACTGGTGATGTGATTTTCTCAGTTAAATGTTTTCTTGCTCTGTAATCATCTTGTTTTCAATAACTAATCTTTATGAATAGCGTAATGTTGCAGTATTTATCTTTGATACCCTATTTCCAATTCTAAATATTTTAATGTTTATCTTCTAATATATTCAATTAAGAAATTCTTAACTGCTTGTTAGTTGAAGTTATTTTCCTTATCTTTTCTTCTGTCCATCATTTAATTACTAAAGATCCAGTGAGTGTGTTATCTTGCCCTGTGAAGATTTTCTTTGGCATTTCTGGTTGTATCTCAGACTCGATTAAATACAGACCCCCTAGCCCAATGGATGTGTAGACTGTCTCAACCAACTTCAAAACTCTTTTACAACAAAACCAATAGTTTCTTTACCTAGCCTAATATCTGAAATTAAAAACAAAGCTAAATCATATAGAGAGATCCCTCTCTGAAGCTGGAAGGGCTAGATCCCAGCTTTAAAAGTAGTTGGTTAAGGTTACCTTTGTAGATTTCTTCTTTTCCAACCTCTAGGAAATTTACCAAGTGCTAACATAATTGGCGACTCCACTGGGGAACGAACTAAAACTGAGAATTTCACGACTTCTTTCCCCTAAAGAAAGTTTGATTCGGAGAAGAAAGTAATGTTTAGAGGTTGATTAACTCTGTACATATTATTTTCAGAATCTCTCTTTGAACCTTTTCCCACTCTTATTGTTCCTCTATGACTGTCCCTGCAGCAGTACAACCTAATATCGAGCCCAAACTATCGAATCAAACACATGTTGCGTCAAACCTTTTTGACATAATCCTCAAAACTGCCAATAACCGGGAAGAACTCGAACGTTCATGGGCAGCCATTGAACAAGACATAGCTACTCAGGAACAATTGGAAGCTAGACGACGTCAACTTAGAAATCTCCCCTAGTTTCCTTCACCATAAAATTAAAAAAGATATATACACACACACACACACACACACACATATATATATATATATATAAACCAAAAAAGAGTTCTGGCTCCCAAGAAAGTTCACACTCGATCTCATCCAGACCCAGAACCCTCCACAGCGATAGATAATCCCGAACAGTTGCTCATGTGAAATACCTTAGCTACCAGTTCAACGAGTTATACTCCCCTTCATAAGTCTCCTTCCTTTTTCGGAGAACCAGATATCTTTCAAAACCTTGATCTTGATCTTCTTCCACCACAAAACCTTGTTAGAACACGGTCTGAAACTTTTGTGTCTAAGCTCGTCTTTGACCCAACTGCGTTGCAACCCCGAACCCATGAAGTCTTGTCTCCTACGACTAAACTACAAATCACTACCTCAGCACCACCCAGTCCTTCATCGACTTCATCTTCCGTCGCTACCTCTCCAACCACCCATGTCGTCGTCCCACCTCCTCCACCCATCATGGTAGCTCGATATGCCCCTTTGGTGTTGGCTGCACCACTACATGCCATGCCCCAAGACTACCAGACTAGACTTCCACAGTTCGATGCAACAGGAACATTAAACGCACAACAACATGTGGATAAAATGAACGACTACTTGGAATTACAAGAAGTTGACGAAGTCGACGTTCAAATGAGACTGTTCGCCCAGAGTCTGACAGGGGACGTCAAAAAATGGTTCAAAGCCTTACCCGCTGCATCAATCCCTAACCTTGTCGCGTTCCAAAGAAGTTTTCTTGATAGATGGGAGGTAAAGAAAAACCCTCTCCAGATACTGTCAGAATACGAGAATATAAAAAGAAATCAAGGTGAGACGGTACAAGATTATTGCACCCATTTTAACAATTTGTATAATGCAATCCCAACTAAAATCAAACTTCCCCAAGGTTTGGCATTGATTAAATTCTCTGATGGATTCGATGCTGACATGTCTTACCAATTAAGAGAAAGAAATGTTGCCACCCTTGAAGACATGCAGAAAAGTGCTATTAGTGTGGAGGCTAATTTGTTGGCAAAAAGGGCACATCAAAGGACAGAAAGGAGAGTCACGATCAAAGAAGAACCTTCCACGTCAACCACTGATTCCAAATTGGATTCTGTGGTCAGATCTTTGGAATTATTGATAGAAAGAACGAGTATTTCAGACAGGAACCCTTCGAGAGACAACACACCTGCCCCTCAGATTCGAAACCCCAATTTTAGAAGAAACCCTCCTCAAATCAGGCAAAGAGACCAAAGGGATCCAAGAGATCAAAGGGATCCAAGAGGTCAAAGGGATCAGAGAGGCCCTGATCAGCCGATCAGACCTCCCTTGCAGGAAAATTATGCTGATGAAGGGGGGGAAGTAATTGAGGAATTGGAGGACACTCATATCAACCTCATGGGCATTCACGACAACGAGGCCATTTTCCTTACTCAAGAAGATCAGGAACTTTTTCTTCTAAATCAGACAAAGGTAAGCAAGGAGGTTGAGGATGCAGGACAACAAGCCTTTGAAAACACTATTTTGGAGGTGCACCATCAATACAATCTGCGAAGTAAGAAGATGGAAGGAAATTCCTCGAAAAAGAAGACCAAAACGCAGAAGGTAGCTGAGACTAAAAGAACTCCTGAGAAGACCACTACTGAAAAGTCTTCTGAGAAAGGTAAAACTGATGCTCCGGTGAAGAAAAACATCACCATACTGAAAAGACCAACTCAGCCCGAAGTTTCACCTGTTAATCCATCCAGTACTTCTGAACGGAAGAATATGGTGGACCAACCAGAATCAATGAGTCAGACCAGAACTTCTACGCCTTTTAGCCTGGAGGGAGAATTGGCCAAAATTAAAATTCCTATCCCACTCACAGAGTGAATAAGCGGAAGTGGTTATCGTTCACAAGTACTAAAAGCATTATCCATTGAACCTGACATAGGCACCAAGGCCTTGACTATTGGATCAGTGACTCATTCAGACACCGTGAACCTTACTAACGATCATCCCAAACTCCTTTTCGGACCTGAAGTAGATGGTCGAGACGATACCGGTGATGTAGCTCCCTTTTACATCAGTTTGAACATACATGATTTGATATTGCATAACACCATGTTGGATTCAGGTGCCTCTCATAATCTGATGCCTAAAGCAGTAATGGAAAAACTGGGGTTGGAGGTTACTAGGCCTTACAAAGATCTACACTCGTTTGACTCCAGCAAAGTCAAATGTATTGGTCTGATTAAAGACCTCTGCATCACCCTAGTTCAGATCCCTTCGAAGAGCATGGTAATGGATGTGGTGGTTGCAGATATCCCGCCAAAATATGGTATGTTGCTATCCCAGTCTTGGGGAGCTAAGTTGAAAGGAACCCTGCAGCTGGATATGTCTTACGCCACTATCCCAGTGTTTGGACAACAGAGGAGGTTATACAGAGAAACACTGATGAAGTATATGGTCAGTAGTCAAGAGAAACCTCACAATTACCCCCTTTACTCTGCTCATTCCGATTTAGATTCGTTCATCTTGTACAATGATGGTGATACTAAAGAGCCAGAAATTCAGTTGGCAGAAGAGGTAGCTAGTCAAGATGAAGGTTCAGAAAATGGTGAGGAAGCAAAGATGAAAAATGTAGTCACTGAAGAGTTCCTTGCTGATTTCTAGAGTATGAATTTTGATGGAGCTGTGAGTAAAGAAGGAGTAGGAGCTGGAGTCTGGCTGCATAACCATCGAAACAGGTATTCAGAAAACCATTCCTATAAGTTAAATTTCCACTGCACCAACAACGTTGTCGAGTATGAAGCTTTAATGCTCGGTCTAAAGCCGTTGAAAAAATTTGGTGCTAAGCAAATAATGGTAAGGGGTGACTCTGAATTAATAATCAAGAAAATTAAAGGTGAGTATGCTGCCAAACACCCGTGCCTTAGAGCCTACAGGAATGATGTTCTTGATGCTTTGAAATGTTTTAATGAGGTGGACTTGCAGGCAATGCCAAGGGGACAGAATATTCTGGCTGACGAATTAGCCACGTCAGCTGCTTCCTGTAAGATTCCTTTCCGCCAAACTCACCCATACACTGTTGAAGTGAAATGCAGACCAACAGTGCCCGATAATATCAGGTACTGGAAAGTGTTTGGAAATGACGATCAGATAGAGGACTTTCTGCAATGCAAGAACGATTTTGAATGTACAAACATAGATGTAGAAAATGAAAACGATAATGTAAATAATTCTGAATTTGAAATAGATAGTGTGAATACTGTAAATACAATAGATACAGAGGATACAGTAGGTTTGGGAGAGTTAGGGGATGACGAAATGGATGCCGATGTTTTACAATTGAAAAGAAATGTTTTACCTAGAGGTCTTGTCCCTTTAGAAGATCTGTTTGACAATGACGATGTAGCTAAGAAACCAAAAATAGAAGCCCATGGGCAAGAGGTAGAAGACTGCAATATAGGAACTAAAGAGAAACCTAGGATGGTTAAACTGTCCAAATCTTTACCCCCAGAACAAAATCTTAAGTACATTGAGCTATTCAAAGAATATTCGGACGTTTTTGCCTGGAGCTATGAAGATTTGAAAGCCTATGACACCAGCATCATACAACACAGGATTCCCATTAAGGAAGACCAGAAACTGTTTCGGCAGAAACTTAGGAGGATAAATCCCAAGTTGCTTCCCTTGATAGAAAAAGAGATTAAGAAAATGTATGATGCCAAGATCATAGTCCCACTACGTTTCTCTAAGTGGATTTCTAATTTAGTCCCTACACGCAAGAAAATTGGGGAAATCAGACTCTGCATAGATTTCCGGAATCTAAACAAAGCATCTTTGAAGGAAAATTACCCCTTGCCTAAAATGGATCACCTCCTGCAAAGAGTGGTCGGGTCCAGTCGAATTTCTCTGTTAGATGGTTTCTCAGGCTACAACCAGGTCCTAGTTCACCTAGACGATCAGGAAAAAACCGCTTTCACCACACCATGGGGCACTTTCATGTATGTGAAGATGCCTTTTG
>JASDQU011102337.1:30741-47072 GCA_032191745.1 Picea mariana | reverse complement strand
TGACATCTAATATCCATATAGAATAGTATTACCTTCAAATATATCAAAAATCATACCTTTATCCATCAAACAAACTTGGGTCCATTACCCAAACCTGGGTTCTCCAACTTGACATGGTCATAACTCTCTAACCGTGAGGAGTTATGTGACGTTCCACATACCACCAGAAATGGAATGACAAGCACTATCCATATAGGATAGTTTCTCTGACAAATTCACTATCCTTCATCTCATTATTCCACAATTAGGCATGGGTTATCTTACTCCACAAAGCGTCTTTCCATGAGGACTTTCACCATAAGGGGACCACTTTGGAGTTCATCCATATTTACTTCTTATCAACCATGACAAGAAAATAATAAGTCGTATTTACATCAAACAATATTGGGTCCATTACCCAAATCTTTGTGCTACGGGGCTTTCTTCAAGGGTTGACATCAATGGCAACCAACCTTAATCAACACAAGCAACCCATCGCAACCATTTTCTTGCCGCATATACCAGAAGGGGTACGGGTGAAATCAGACTTGCTAAGTTATGTCGAGAAGATGCAATACTCAGACCATGATGTAACGGACAAAGACAAGTTCCAAGAATTTGCGAATAAAGTCTACCTACAGACAGTGAGCTTAGATCCATTTGGGGAACTAGTTCATCACCCACTCCAGTGGGTTGCGGGGTTAGCAAAAACATGCATTTTAGGTCTATTAGAACTACCACACTTTGGTAGAGGACAATATGCCAACATTTGCGTCAAACAGTTGATGGCAGTAACACATGGCAGAGACATATGGCTAGACAAGCGCGTCTCAATAGATGTAGAGATCATCGTGCACATTACAGGGCTGCCATCATGGGGCATGGATCCTGCACAATTTATCGATGACAAAACAAAGGAGAAAGCACTCGCAGAGGAAATGAAAAAGAAATACGGCACTGAAAGGGGGATGCGCAGAATCATCATCAAACGGATCAATGACGCTGTGACAAGAATGGGTGCAACAATCATGGCCTGCAAGCTACTAAGAAAATGTCGCAAGGAGGAAGTCCCGACTGGGGTTGTCGTAGTTGCAGCACAGTGTGTCGAGGGTACCACAGTCAGTTGGGCCCCTTATATTTTGAACCTGTTTCTAGATGACTATAAGGATGAGCAAGATCTGAAAACATAATTTCATTATTCATGGCTACTCATGATGATAGCCATCATGGGATGGAAGGAGTTGGAGTATACATTTTTCTCTACCATACCTAAACCTAATCATGGAGCGAGATATTTATCACTTTGTACTGTGTCAGATGCCAGGCACAGGAAGATGAACGCAGCGGTATTCGAAGGATAACTTCATGACCTACACGAGACCATCACCAACCTCTGGAGAATAACACCGCATGTTGTTGCATACTGTCAGGACATAGCTAACTTCAAGGCCACTCGACATGCGATGTGGATTTAGGCGTGGAAGGATCCCAATAAGCAATGGCTCCAATTGCACTATTGCATCACAGAGGGAGACATAGAAATGGATATCAAGGATTGGGAAGACGACTGGAGGATTCCAGTCCTCACTCAAGACGTATCTACAAGGATAGAGGAAGAGGAGGCAAGGCAGGAACATACAAATGCCGAGGAGGCAGGGCAGGGAGAGACGCAGCCTCAAGACGTCCCGGTGCCAAAGAAACCAAGGATGGGCTAGATCAAAACAAAGCAGACGAAATAAGGGACATCAAAGACAAGAACCCAGAAGGGGAAGAAGAATAACACGCAACCACCCCAAGTACAGCAGAAACAGGCTGAGACAATGCAGGGGACTACACCAAGTCCTAATATATAGGAGCCAAGCCCAACTAAGCGACCAACTACTCAGACGGGGGGTGTGTGCAAGAATATGAAGGTGCATAGAACACCTCCAGAGTACACGATTACCGAGGATGATGCAGACGTGATAGCCCAAATGGTTCAGGATTGTACATCCGAGGATTTTGAGAATGTTTTTCACCATAGGGATAGAATTCAAAAGGAGCTGGAAGACATACAACAGTTCCTCGAGTAGATCGAGGAAGCACAGGCAGCGAGCAGTAGCAAAGAAACAGGGTCGTCAGCATCACAGACAAGAGAAGAACCTGAAGCAAGTGAGAGGGATATAGTACACACAATACCGCAGCCGAGTTATACATTCCACATTACACCAAGCATGTTGTGCATGGATGAGATTGTGGGGAAGACACCCCTGAAGGAATTATCTAAACTCCAATTGGTATTGTCGCGGATACCATCCAAGGCTCTACACAAACTAAATGTTAGTGTTACCCAAGAGGTACAGTCTCATGCACGCACAGACACAACCAAATTACAGCAAGAAAAGGACAAACAGGATGCGTTGGAATTGATATATGAGTAGGCCAATATCGAGACCTAAGAGGAGAGGGAACGCGTGAATGGATTGGAACAAAAAGTGGCTAGAACTTATGAAAAGATTTCAAAGACTGCGCAGAGGGCCTAACTCACAGCAACTGAGAAAATTGATCAGATTGCGCAAGCAATCGATCAATATCAACAGGTGATCGAGAATCTCTATGAGCAGCTCACACCTACCACTCCACCGTAGGTAAGGGAGAAAAGGAAGCAGGAAGCAACAAAGAAGCTATAGGAGATAGAGCGAATGGTCAGTACAACATTCGATTTTCTCAACAAAGAAACACAGCTCTGGACGAAGCTGGAAGAGGATCAACAGGTCCAACAGTGGGACACAGAAGAAGAAAGGATAAGCACAACTATCCAGAACCTCAAGCAGAGGAAGAGGAAAATGTCCATCATGGAGTGCTTCAAAGGGGCGCAGGATATGAAGAAACTTCAGGTAGAAGTCAACACTACGCAGACGTAGAAAACCAAGCGTCAGGCTCAAATGGAACTGCTTCAAGAGTGAGTAGAAGAAGTCATTGCATGGGCAGAGGAAGCCAAGAAATATATGGCACAGACCCGGGTAGAGTGTGCAGGGTTGATCAATGATTATATTATGGTGTAGACAGTAGACACACTCAAGAAGAAGACCATGCAGGCTCAAACATAAGCAACGAAGCTTAGGGAAAATTTCCAAGCGATCACCAGGGAGATCGATGAGGCACACAAAGGTTAGGTGGCTCAGGACGAGCCACATGTCAATTTTGGGGGCCTGTTGGAAGAAGGACAAAGCGGAAAGAAAGGTTATTTTGGGAAAGAACTCATGCACAAGGGAAGCGACAACTGAAAATAAGAGCAGCACGTGCGCATGCATGGAAGACCTAATGATGTTAGGGTTAGGGTTTTTGAAATACATTGTAATGGTTGGCGAGCCAGAAATGTATAAATATAGATACCTAGGTCTCATAGAGAGGGGGGGAAGAGGTTGATGAGATGTAGTATTTTTATATATGACCTAATTTTGTAAGTTGTTGAAGGAGGGTAGATCTTGAGGGTTAGATCGCAGGTTGAGTAGCCTGGTGCAATCTAGTCTTCCTCATAATAGATCTAGACCCGACTGAGAAGAGTTGTAAAGAACACGGTGCTGTAATTTTGGAACGACTATAAGAAAAGAGAGAAGAGCTAGATCTTTGTGGATGTAGCCCAAGGGTGGGTGAACCATGGTAAAACCTATGTTATGGGATTGAATGCATGTGTTTCTTTATTGTCTTCAATAGTTGTTGATTTACTAAACAAATGAGTTGATTATATTGCATACATGATCGTGAGTGACAGTTTATTGCAGTAATAAGTTAAGTAGAAACCTCAAAACACATCTCCCAGATCCCCACTCAATCCTGATATGCAAACACATGAGTATTGTAGCCACCTATTAAGACTATCTCGGGTTAGACTATGTAGTGCACTCCATGTGCTACGTTGCCTTCTGGTTTACCAAGAGGGCCGATAGTTTTAGAGGCTTTGTTGGAACCCCATACTGACATGAACCCTGGGTCACTCAAGATAAATATATAAACTCAAAGAAGAATAGATAACCAAAAATGCAGTAGGGACCTTTACTTTGATCAAGCTCTTTCGGTGATGCCATTCTCAGATGTGATCGAAGATATGGAAGAACTTCATCTGCTCAAAGTTGACCAACAACTTTGTACCAGCATCGTATCTCACCAGTAACTGAAAATGGTTTAATAAAACCATTTCCAGGTTGTTAAAGTAAAAATACTTCGAGCTATTGAGCTCAATATACCATTTCACAACACCCTCTATGAGAGTGCGTTGAAATAAACACAACTGAAAAGATTCATCCTTCAACGAGTTGGAGGAGCACCATAAGTGAAACGTTATAACATGATCAGCTAGATCTTCACCATATTTGCCTTCAAATTTTGGTATGTTCGAGGGAAAATTAGTTGGAATAGGCGGCCAACGTGGATCATGAAAGATCAGATCATTCAACAACCTTGACAAATCTGGAAAATGAATATTTTCCAGGAAAGGTAAACTAGGTTGCGGTGGATTCAAAGGAAAAGAGGAGCCTTGATTTTGATTGGCACTAGGTTACCATGAAAAGTTTGCTTGTTGGCCAAGTTTTTGATAAAAACCATGGTGTCCTTAGCCAATATAAGGAATTTGTGCGTTATTCTGCATCATCGACGAATTCACATAGTTCGATGACATACCTTGGGTAGGGATTGCTCCCTGCATGGTATTCCAAGGACCTAGGTTGGGGATGCCCCTAGCCAATCCTCTTAGAATAGGTATTGAACCCTGCCTGGGGTTCCACTAAGCATGGGAGGGGTTTCCCCCTATCGACATCCCTTGCGAAGGAAAAGAGCCCTGCCAAGGATTTCCAAGACCTTGAGAGGAGAAAGCTCATATCATCACTCCCTATGAAGGAATGAAGCCTTTCATAGGGTTGGGTTGATTAAAGAAGGAGTTGATCCCTGATAAAAATGTGAACGATGAGAAAGATTCATTTATGAAAGAACCAAACAACGAGAAAGGCATAGACCCAACCAGAGTCATATAGGACCGAGGCACATGACTCCCTCCACTAAAAAAGCTCGAGCTGGTATTAATCCCAGATGGCTACTGGAAAGAACCTCCAAGCGAAGCGGAAGAAGGACATATATGACCCCCATCGTAAGGGATAGCATTAAACAAAGCAGTGGTGCCTCTGAAGGATCCTTGCAAGGGAGCATTAGAACTCCCTACCCCCAGACCAATAGTTTGTAGAGTAGAGTAAGTTAAAGTCGAGCTTGAGTCGAAATCCAACATCCTGCATGAGAAAGGAGCATCATACATGTCCTGTATCGAAGGAATAATGGTTGTAGCCATTGTGGGGACTATGCCACTGCCAGAAGTTGTAGGTGTCTGGTTAGCAGTAGTCCTTGTAGGTGAGGGTGGGGGAGGAAGCATGACACCCACTTCAGCTGTGACCGGGATGGGAGTATGATGATGCCTAGAAGAGGTAGCATTAGTTTTTTCCATCACCAATATTGTAATAATATGATGATAAGGAGTAGTCACCTCATGGGGGACTAACTGAATAAGAAGTGGCACTAATAAATCATTGATCGAAGGGTTTGCGGGCCTGAAACCTTCAAATTCAAGGTCATAAACGGTAGAATCCTCTGGTGCAAGTGTATCTTCTCTAGGAGCAGGCTTGGGCATAACTTCCTATGGCTTGATCACTTCAAAAGAACCCTATTGGTTTAGCCTTTGCCTCAGCGGTGGCGAAGGTGGCTCCAAAGTAATCAGAGGTAGGCCTTGAAGCCTACGCGAATGATTGATTTCTTGATATTCCACCGTGTGAAATGATCAAATGACACTCTAAGGTTGAGCTAGCATGAAAAATGGATCACACACTAAAAATTTCCTAGATGTAAATCAAGCAATCAACAGACTGGCAGGAAGAACAATTATGCCAATCAACACTAAAGAAACTTATTGGTGCAAGTGTAACTCGAACACAGAAACACCCTCTGGGTATACTTTGCAAAGTGTGATCCAACGCCTGCCCTAGGTACTGTAGTATACCCCCACAGTCACATGTGTAATTCCCTACAAAAATGCAACTAGGTTTCCATCTCGCAGTCAGTTACCAGGTGGGTATAGTCGACAGTCGGGCTGATTGTAATGAGCAGAATAGAAAAGTCTAAAGCCTTTCAAGGGTACAGAAGGAAAATAGTCCAGAAGAAAAATGAGGATATCAAATGGATTCGAGGTCCATGAAGCTTCGTAGTCAAATATGATCAGAAAATATCTCAAGAATGACCCTCAATATACGATCCCCACTACGCTTGGTTTGACTTTGGAGGGGTTATCTCCTCTACCTTTCCTCACACGACCTCATGTTTAGCCCCTGTGTTAGAGGGGGATCCTGAATAACTCTTACGAAACTAGACTTTTACACTCCCTATCACAGACTCTTAAGTTTATTTAAGCGGCCTTGAATATTTTCCTCTCCACACCTATTTCAAGACCCTAAAGCCTAGACTACTTGGTGTACCTTCTAAACAGAAAAGTCTAGTTGATTTTAACATTAATCGTTGATTTTAAATGGATTTATTAGTCAGGGGGTATGGAAGTGAAATTCGTGGTGTTCTTGAGAGATGAAAGAGAAGAGTTAATAAGATTTTAGAGCATTGTGCATAAAGAAAACTACGTTCTACAACTAAAAAAATGGCTTTTTGACTTTGAAGGTGCAAAATTTTCAAAATACAAACCAAGATCCTAAAATGCTTTTTCATTTCAAAATGTGATGCAAACTACTAAAATTTTCAAGGAAGAAGCCTAAAAGGAAATTTGGAATCATAACTCTTTTCTTTTATAGAAACAACCTATGCTACTAAGACCAAACAAACATGCATAATAAAATGCAAATGCAGTTAATGAACTACAACAATTTTTTTTGTTTTTATATGCTTAGAAATGAAAATAACAAGCAATGATATTTTTTATTTTTCAAAGCATAATCAAGGGAAAGGGATGAAAAAAAAATACTGACACAGAACCTAAACCACTGCCTAAAAGTATGGATTCATTGAAATCCATAGGAATATATAAAGCTCACAAGTGCACCCTTAACCTTGACAACAAACAAAAAGAGATAATCCCCCTAATTCGGGTCTAGCGACTAGGCAGAGCCTTGACACCCTAAAAGACATAAAATATTTTATTCTGCCCCAAACCAAACACAACCTTATGATAATTAAGGGAAGATAAATAAGATATAAACATGTACCTTAAGTCCTTACAATTGATGTTGATCCCTTCTGATTGTTGTTTGTTCCAAGATTGTAGGCCTCCTCCCAAACTTGGCTTGAAATAATGCTACAGAACAATCTAGGACAACATATGCTTGATTATCAAGATTATCTAAAGAGTTAGTTATTCATGAAAACATTCATAAATGCAAACACATAGACATAAAGATCCGGGACAAGAAATTTTCTCTTTTATTAATAACAAAATTAGTGGTGCCAACCTGAACTTTGTTGGCGTCGCTCCATGAACCTCTCTTGGGTTCCTCTAATTTTTCTCCAAGTGCACTATTCCCAATACAATATTCACCACCAACATGCCAACATAAGGGGAGAAGGATGGATGGTATAAGGAATATGGATGGAAGGGAATGTTGAGAATGAAACTCAGAGAAAAATGCAAAAGGCTTGGGAAACAAGGGAGAAAATTTGGCAGAGTTCTCTTGCCTCTAGTTTGATATATCCAAATGACCCCCCTAGGGCCCTTTTTATATGAGAAAATGATGGTTAATTCGTTTCCAGAAGAGCTACAAGAGGTAATATGGTTGAAAAACCTAATATAGCCCGAAAACTCCATCGAAAAGCGTGAATTTTATATTTTTTTGTCACTTTTTAGAGTACACGTGTGCTTTTAGTAGTGCAACAAGCATATGTACACGGGATTTCAGGTATGCAGCTAGCATATGTACGCGCTCTGCATATGCAATAGGGCGTGTATGTCAAGAAAAAGGTTGTTTTTTGAGAAGAACTCCATCAAAATGAGTTGGTAGATGTATGAATAAGTAGGCCAACATCAAGGATGCATAAAAGTGGAATTTTGAGTTATAACAATTTACCTTTAAAATAATTTTGTTTGCAAAAATATTCATAAAAGCAACTCTAAAAATCACGCAAGTGAAATTCTCAAGTTAGATATTGAACCATACACTTGTAGATCCATGATCTCTCTTGACAACTAATGTGAACCTCATTTTATCCTATAAAGGGAAGGTTCTTGTTTAGGTTGAGAGTTAGAGAGTTAGTGAGATAACATCCTTATATTGGTGGAATTGGACTAGGCTCTCATTGATATAGCTTTGGCTCATTTGATCTTTTCTTGTGAGGAGGGTTTCTTTTATTTCAGTTTCAAAACTCTATATGATGCAATCAAAATCAAACAATATATTGGAAACATTCTATTAAACCCTCAACAAGAATTCCTCAAACAACAAGATCTACATTTTGTTTTCTCACTTGCACAACATGCAAATCAAGCAAAGGAGAACAAAGAAAAATAAAAGTGTTATGAACCAATAATCTAGAAGAAATTATGAAACTCCTAGAGGCCAAGGAACTCCTAGAGATGGAGGAATATTTGGAGGAGCATGCTTCACATGTAGAGCACAAGGGACAAGGCTTATGCATGTTTGGATAATTTAGATTCTAAAAGAAGGTGGGAAGGAAAAAATCATATTTCTCAAGGAATTGAGAGCACAATAAGATCAATTATTGGAGAAAACATTGATGAAGTGAAGCCTAGAGTGTTGGGAGAGTCTTAAGCTTTGAAAAGTGTTGTTGAAGCTAGAACACCAACTTGAAGAGAAAGAGTCAGAGCAGTGGAAGGAACATTTTAAAACCAAATTCAAGATTGGAGGTAAGTGCTTTTTTCTTATTTTAGATGGTGGTTGATCCAAAATAGATTACTATATAATTTCCATCTATTTTGGTAGGCTTTCTAAGTGGAAAAATTGGAGCTTTTAACTTATAAGGCCCATTTTAAGGGTGGGTACTATTTTGGTGATTTGGAGTCTTGTTGTCAAGGGAAAAGTGCTCCACTCAATAGAAAGGAGTTCTCCCTATTGTAGGGTATGAATTATACTTCACATCATTTGGAATAGGTAACCCTTTTGGTTTCTGGAACGAAAATTGTTACTAGTGGGCGTGGAATAGTTTGTGAAATCCAAAATGATAAATACTTTTAATCTATTTTCAAAATATAGTCTTATCTAATTGATCCTAGCTAGGAGCAAATCTTAACCAATAAACATAACCTTAGTTATGTATTTCTGTTAATATTTCTAGAACATGTAGCTATTCAATAAAATAAAAATATATATGCATGAAAAATATAGAAAATAAAGAGAAGTGTGTTATAACGTTAACATTCACAATCTCACATCTACCATCCCAAAGAAAACATCTCTGAAGAGAAACTAAGAACTATATTATTCATTGCAGAAAAGTCATCAATATAACAATACATTCTCATAGTGATATCAATAACAACTTAGCAACAAAAATAATTCCAGGCATATACAATATTTGACATTAGTGGTCCTCCTCAAAATATTCCCTGGGGGCTTCTTCTCATTAAAATTGTAAAAAATTTTACAAATTGTGAATATGTGAAAATCCCCTTTTACAACAAGTTGATGGGATTTTAAAGCTTTTAGATAATAACTGCTTCTTGTTTCTTCTTGGCTTCCTTTTGGTAGTTATAGAATTTTCAACTTTCATTCTTGATTTTTTCCTAAAGGCTATTATAAATCACAAATTATCTTACACTATGGTCATAATCGACCACGTGTTTTATCTTGTATGTAAATGGTCAACACTTCATGTTGTGATGAGATGCCTTGGATATGTATAAAAAGTAATTTCTCAAAGGAAACTTCCTAAGATACAAGTTGTGTAGGCATGGGGTCCATTTCTCTCTTTAATGTGCTTAGGAAAGAATTGATTAAATTAATCTCTTTGGAGGTGCCAACAATGTATTCCTTTAGGATTTCCTTGGTAATTCTTGGCATCGTCCTAATTGTGCTTCCTTTATTTCTTATGCTTTCCTCCAACTCATTCAAGATGTTTATCATGGGTCTTCGTGCGCCCATGTCTCCAAGTGATGGAAGGTGGCATCTTTCAATTACCTTTTCAGTAGTAACGTATAGACATTTGAAATTATTCATAGAGACAATGATGTATTTATCTAGTGTTGTGCTTGTTTCTTTACAATTTGACAAAGTTGCACAATTGAGCTAATTTTATTTTTCTGTCATCCTAGGAAAGTCTTCTAGGGAATCCTTTTCTTCCGCTTCCATTTTTTAATCGCATCCATGCTGAGATGCACTCCATACAACATCACCTTCTTATCATTGACATTTTCAAGGTAAGTAAGAAATTGTGTGGCATGATCCTGGAACTCTTTCAGATTAGTGTACATTATCTTTTGGATAGTGTTGAGTTCCTCTTGGAGTTAGAAGGTGCAAGCCTTCAATTCAACTAAGTTGGTCATATTTACTTTATAATGTGCCACTTCCTGCTCCAACGTTTCCACCTGTAGCTTATACTCTTCAATATCCTTTGTAATATTCCATATATTAAATTCTAAATCTTGTGAGAAGTAACATTTGTAGATGTTGTGGCGATCAAATGTGTTTTCCATCATTGGTGTCTCAATGGTAATTGTGAGTTCATGAACTCTTGGTAGCCTTAGTTTCTTGTAAAACTGCTTAAATAGTTTTTCCTTTGTTTTATCATAAATGAAAGCATCCAAAAATGTGACTGTGTTTGAATTAGAAGGGGTGGATTTACCCAATCTAGCCTCACCCAGAGGAAAATCCCCCCTATGATGGATGCACCTAGGGTGTCACACTCAACATCAGAATAGGAAGTACTAGTGTCCATAGTTTTAGAACCAATGGCTTCCTCTTCCCTCTTATTTTCTTCCTCTTCTCTCTTCCTTTTAGCCTCCTCTTCCTCATTTTTCTAGCTTCTTCCTCTTTGGCCAGACTTAATTCTTCATTTATTTTCCTTCACTCAACTTCTTTCTAAAGACATAATGCTTCAACCTCTTTGTCCGGTATTTCATTTTCTGGTGTTGCTTCTCTTGCTAGTCTCTCCTTTTCTACTCTTTATCTCTTTGTTCTCTCCATCTATATCTATTCCTTCTTCTTATCTCTACTTTCTTGACTTCTACTCCCCATTCTAAAAGCCACTTTTTCCAGATATGTGGCTCTTCTATTCACTTATTCCTCCTATCACACTTCATTTTGGTAAGGTTATTTGCATTTGCACACATGGCAATGGTGGCTAATTGCATTAAGTGGATCATTTCTTATAAACATTTCTTCTCCAAAATGAAAGGTGGTCAAGGATTCACCCTATACAGCTAATTCTTGGACATATTTAATCCTATGAGCCCATATATGAAAGGGAAACAAGTTCCATAATTATTTCTTTTCTTGGGAAAGTGATACCCCAAATCTGTACATGAATGCATGTTATTCCACCTCCTGTAAAGCTAGCTTGTTAGGGATTTGTTACCCCCCATGCCTAGGGGTAAATAAGGAAATGATGCCTCTAGGCCCTCCAATAGTAGACATGGAATGCCAAAAGTTAGATTGACTAGTAGATCCCACATTAAGAAGAAAGAACCCCTCCTTTTATGTCACCACTCATCCCTGACAACATAGCAACGTCCACTACACCGGTTTGGCCCCGGGAAGACAATAATTCTTGCTTCATGAGGTAACAAGTCCAATATCATGGTAACTATCACTTTAATATTTGAGGCATTTGAGCATTTTTCAGAGATTCCTTTCTTGATTATGGAATGTTTGCTTGGAAATTATATCCTTTTCCTAATTTCACCTTGTTGGTTGTCATGGTATCCTAGTAAGTTGGTTACCCTTAGGAAACTAGTTGATACTATGGTTTCCTTGAAGGGTCATTGTACCATTACCACTCATACTTACCACTTTCCACACTTCTTCCCCTCCACTTCCTCATCTTTTGGGTTTTTGGGTTCATTGACCCTAAGAGGGGTTTGTACCTCATTTCATGGGAAATGGGTTAAAGGCCAAGAGGTGTTGTAGCTGACATCACACATACATGTTCACCCTAAAGTCCTGATAGCCATGAAATGATTCTCTAAAGAAAAAAAGAATTTTTTAATGAAAATAAATAAGGAAAAAGTGTTCCGCTTGAAGGGGCAGTGCCTTGAGATGTTCTTTTATTTCCACTACATATAGCACCTAGTGCATTCTAACTTCAAGTGGCATTGTATTTTTATTTTATTTCCACTACATATAACACCTAATGTGTTCTAACTTCAAATGGCATTGCGATACTCTTTTATTTCCATTTCACATAGCACTCGATGTTTGGACTTAATAAAAAGATAAATAAAGGGCTTGGAAAAAGGTTGCATTGCAAACAAAGGGTAACTCAAGGATGTAGCACACCCTCCACAAAGGTACCCATAAATGAGACAATATGAACCCTTGATATGTCAAGAACCCCATGCCCAAGTGTCTTTCCCCGATCCACCTCATACTCATTACATGATCTAGATAGGGTTTTCTTGGGAAACATTCCTTGAATTGGGGATTGGCCTACCCAATAGGGCACCATGACACCCATCCCATACCTAAATTTGGCAAAGTTCATAAGGTGTTTGAGAATTTGTTTAATTTGAAAAGGGGGGGTTTAATGCACTTATTTGGGTGGTTATTTTATTAAATGTGGCTTACTTGGCATGATTCATATGACTTGTGAACCCTTGGAGGGTGTACTTGTGTATATTTGCAAGACCTTTCCCAGAGAAATCTATTCATGAAGAAACTATGCCACTTGGACCTTCATAGGGGCTTGAAATCCTATAGGATGTATTCCATACCCCACATGTGGGAGACTATTGATGATGCTCACTACAACTTTTGAGGACATCTAGCCTCATCAGGAAGGCTTAGAATTATGAACCACACATGGCATCACCCTTATATACTTGGACATGGCCTTTGGAGGCCTAGGACGTCACCCTTTATCCCTTGATGTCATCTTGGAGGCTACAATTTAATGGATGATGTGGTGTCATAGGTGTTTTGACAGGAGCAAAAACATGGCATGGCAATTTTGCACATAAGCGTGTGACACATGTGCTTTGGAGGCCCAACGATCTCTTCTTTGAGGATTTACATATCATTTTTCAGCCTTACATCACCCTTTTAGGGAACGATGTCATGCTTTTAGGGTTTTACTTTATGCTATTTTCATTTTTGCATATTGTAAAAGAAAATGAAGGGGGTCGTCCCTCTTCTAATTTCTTGTTGACAATTTTATGTGTATAAATTGGTTAAGAAGGCCTCATATAAATAGAGGACCCTATAATTTCATTTTTTCATCAATCATTACTCACCATTTGTGAGAACACCTCTCAAATTTTCATCCTCTTTGTGCTATCTAACTCTTCTACTTTATGTGACTTTCTTGAAGGATCAATGTGTGGATGCTTTTGTTGATTTTTGGATGGAATTTTTACAATTAGGGTTTTATCTCATGCTATCTTGGTGAAGTAAGTGAAATTTCTGCAATTTTATGTTCATGCTATCAATGTTTCACGATAATTTCTCCTTTTCATGCTAGATGTCTTGTTTGGTGAAACCCTTAGAGAGGATCATAAGTGCTTCCTCCTCCTACAAGGTTATTCTTGTTCAAAATTGGTGAAATAGCCTTGCTAACACTTTACGATTTTATCCCTAGACATTTGATTTTAATCTAGTTGAAGCATCAATAAGGGAGAAAAGGTTGCTAGAGCCCAAAAGTGCTTTCACTCTAGCAATCCTTCTCTTTAAGGTTTAAAACCTAAGGCCCTAATGTGCTAGCAGCTTAGAGTTATCTACCTATTGTTTTTACTTGTTAAATCTTCAAGTATTGTTGCATTTTTTGTTATAAAGACTCCATATTCCTCAAAGGCACTGATTTTATAGCTCTCTTGTAGTGAAATTTATCAACAAACACTCTCTTTTAATTCTCTCAATATTTCTACCAACTTTGCTAACACTAACGCTCACTAATTTGCCAGTAAACTTGTTGTTGTTGTAAAAGTTTGTTTCAACCATATGCATACACTCATATTTGTTGCATACACTCTTGGAAAAGTGTCTTAACATGTTCATAAATTGGATATAACAATTGGATATTACTCTAGTGGATGTTTGCTAAGTTTACATTGTTGATTGTTTCATTTTTGACTGATAATTATTGTTGTTGTTATACTTTACTTATTGTTGTTGTACTATTGTTCATTGCTGAATATTCATAAAAGCCATAGAAATTTTATTGTCTTGTGTTTTCAAGGGGTATTTATTGCATGTTTGGACTTGGAAATAATCATATATTTTCTATAAAGTGTTCTTGTTCTGGGCAGGTACTCAAACGACTTCATACTCCTTCGCTTTCCTTGACCTAGACTTTTCTTTAGGTGATCAAGGGAGGGGGTTGTAGGTTTGGCTACAATACTTTTTACTATGATCCCTTGAGGTCATCGGGGAAGCCTCCCCTATGGTGGACCTCCTCCAACAATAAAACATGGGAACTTCTTACTAAGGTGAACATGCTAGGATTTTCCATAGTTACACAGATTTGGGGGACTTGTGTTGGGATTTGCACAAGTACAAATCTCATGATACATTTTGGCATCATTTCCAAGGAAGATTGAGTCATTCTACTCATTGAAATATCATTCATTAAAATTTCTCTCGAATCCCTTATCTCTCAAGTTTACCTAGAGACTACACTGAGGGTATCCCCCTCACCTTCTTTGATGATCCTAAAGGGATCATACGACAACTCCAATGGTATTTTCTAAGGTGTCATCCTACTCTCAACTATGTGATATTTCATATTTTCAAGTGATGGGATTATGAAACGATGGTCACTTCATAGAATGTTTCCCTCCTTGGATATTCGAGATATTCCGGGATACCCAAATAACTTTTCTCGGGGTTGGGTGAATAATTGTCCAAAATTTGACGAAGACCCATCCTTGGATATTTATCATGTTGTGAATTTATTGAAGTATGCTTCAAAGATATATGTAAAACGTCAGTATGTGATAATAATATTTATTTTTCTATCTTTGGAAACAAAACAAAAGGACCGGGTTGAGCATAATCTCCATTCGAAGAGTATATTTTCTCTTGAAATCTTCATTGAAAAATTCCTCAAAAGGTGGGCCCCAATAACACAAATATATGAAGACACTTTCCACGATCTCATGGTGGCCCTCCAAAGGGAAGGGTTATGTTCTATCCCTCTTGAGGAAGATGAAGAATCCATTGAAAAACAAGAAGTTGAAGAAAATATTCATGAAGAGGGATACCAATCCCTTGAAGAGGAGCGATAATTACATCATGATTCTATTGAAAACAATAAAGAATTGATTGAAGAACGAGATCTTCAAGGGATGGATCATGAGGATGATAACCAAATGCATGAAGTAGAACATGAGTTTCCTTTTGAATATACTGAAGAAGAACATATTTATGAAACACACCATGTCAAATACTTAACCCATGAAGAGGCTCCTTATGAAGACGAAGCACCAACATTTGCTCCTTTATTTGATGAAGTCATCCAAGCTTCCATTCCTCTTGCACATGAAGAAGAAAACATGGTAAGATATACTCCTTTCCAAGTTTTTGATTATGCTCTATTCTATGATTTGGAAAGTGAAGAAGTGCTAGAGGAACCCTTGGATACTCTAGTCCCTTCATTCTATAATGAAAATGATGATCTGATTGGTGATATTGATGAGTTTATACATGTTGGGAGGCATAAATGGGGTGTGACTTGTTATGAATTCAATGGAGATCCCATTTATGATATTGAACGTAATTTTTGATTGTTGCCATTGGAACAACCATATGCAATTTCTAATGATTTATATGTTTGGTATCATGAAGATGACATGATTACAGATTTGTTCCAATCACCTAGGGATGACTTATTGCAAGGATCCCATGATGATTTGCGATCCTAACCTATGTTGTTTGATACATATTAATTAGAGCATTTGGATTTTTTCTATGAAGAAGATTTCCAATCACCGTTGTACTCTAATTTTGATGAGGGTAAGGACATGATTTTCCTAGAGAAGGATTTTTGTGACTAGAGTTTTCAACCCCCTCTTATTTCACCTTGTTATTCTACTATAGATATTGTTGGGGGTTCTCCTCATGATAGTCACTTGCATGCAGGATGTTGGTCACTATAATTGCTTAATTAATTTTAAACAACTAAGTGAAACATAAATTATCAACCCAGGGAAGTCTTTTGTTTCAAAGATAGCC
>JASDQU011102335.1:0-25063 GCA_032191745.1 Picea mariana | reverse complement strand
CCTGATGATAGTTGGCTCAATGGAAGTGCCCTGGCTGGATCTCTACTGGGTCGGAACGAATCTGCAATCGGGACATAGGTCTACTGCAGATCTTCGAATCTCCAAAATAGCTTGCACCCTCCTTGGCTAAGCTGCACCCTCCACACTGAATACTCCTGAAATGAACAGTGAAATACCTGGATGGTATCTCCGATGGGCTAGGGTGTGTCTCTCAACACCGAAACCGATCAAGGGTGGTGGTTTCCTCCAGAAATCTACAAAACAATAAGGTTGACTCTCCTCCTCCTCTCGAAGCTCTCAACATCAAATCATAATAATGCATAATGAGGAATTAGGTCAAATTCCTCCCTTTATATCTTTCCCGACCTAATTCTTCGTTGACATCACTTAACCTAGGCGCCTTTCCTCCTAAGTGATTTATTTGTCATTTAAGTCCCCCCTTATCACCTTTTCATTCTAATTCTCCGTTGAATTAGGCTTAAGTGACTTTTCCTAAGTATTTTGGCTTAATTCATCATTTAGCCGTTAATTCCTCCTTATTTCTCCATCTGATTCCTTGTTTGTGCCTGACTATAGTCTACGGGAACATATAGACTACTAAGTCACTCCCTGCTGGCCTAATCTTGGGGACGAGACATCACACCCTCAACTCTTTTGACTGATGTCATGACAATGTTTATTTTTGGACATGTGAAACTTTTTTTGGACATACCACAGACATACAATATTTATTTTGAGAATATATAATATAATATTTTTTTTATAAATGGGAGTTATAAGTGTTTTGTTGATTTAGAATTATTTGATAATGTGATTATTGATTTTTATTATGCTACCATGTGTATATATGTTCAGATTATTTTGGGAGTTACAATGGAAATTTTTATAAAGAAAAGTTATGAAAATCTAGTGGGACTCCACCTACTATTAGTTAAAATATAAAAACATATTTGAGACCCTTTATCCTAAAACAATTTTTCTCTCTCATAAATTAAAAGTTAATTAAATTTTGTAAATAAACATACTTGAATTGCTCAAGTACTTTGAAGAAGGTATAAAAGAAGACAAGATGTTCAATAGAAGACATGCAAAAATGGATAAGTAAGACTACTAATATGTTATGCCTAAGTCCTAAGTGAGATTTTCATCTTTTTATTCCATTACGAGTTTTCATGAGAACTAACCTATCTTGTTGACAATAGGGTTGTTCTGAAAGGTGACAAAGAAAATAATAGGTGACATCGATCAATGATATGCTCCAAGGTCATTTGTTTTCTTTGAAATTTATTTTTCTTAATTAGAAGTTCTAATGTTTTGTAGTGCTAATTAATGCAAGTTTTGTAGATTTTCAACGATGATGCATATGTAACTTGAAGTGATCCAGATTGGTCTTGTATTTTTATCATTTCTTTTGGTGTTAGTTGCTCATGTATGAGCCTTGATTACATCTTGGGCTTCCAATAATTTGTCTGGTCCAAGCCTTCAGAGGTACTTGAAGAGACTTTGTCATTTGTAACTCAAAATTAACATTAATAAAATCCTTGTTGGTTTCTTTCTCACTTTGTGGATTGTTGGTATATTACCATTTTTTTATTTATTGTTCTGTTAATAATTTGCACCATCTTGTTTACATATTCATTTCTATCCTTTTTAGTTTTTAGTGTTACATTATTATTTTAAAGTCATAATAATAGTTTAAAAAAATAAAGCATAAAAATTATATACTAAAATATAAATCTCAAATCCAAGAATTACATTTCTTGAGGTCTGATCAAAATTTTGACGGGCTATACACTAGGGTGATATCCCTGCCTATCTCACCTAGCCTAGCAAGATTTGAAAAATGTTCATGTATGACATCAACCTCCCAGTCTAGGATCGTTCGATGTGCTGAGTCAAAGTGACTCCTTAGATTCCTCCCTGGAACTTGAATCTTCTATCATAGGTCCTTCCTTCTCTGGCATAGGTTATGTGGCACCCGCAGACCCTCTCCTCAATGCTTTCAAGTTTCAACATTGGTAGTGCTATCTCTCTATGCTAGGCTTCCTCCTTGACGTGACCATGGTTTATGCCCATGGGTCAGATCCCTTCATGATCTCGTACTTCGAAACTTTCGTTAGCTTCTTCCTCCCTCTTTCCAGATTTCTGAATTGGTGAATTATTCAGAACCAGATATACAGTCCACGTTCCTCTCATGATCAACGACTATGATCACTTTGTGAGTTCAGACTTTGCAAGTCCTCCTCTTGGGTATTCTCTTTTTTACTTTCCCCAAACTGCGTGGATCTCCTGCCATGTATCCTCTGGATCCAATGGTCTAGAATTAAATTGCTCCTCGCGACTTCGTGAACACCTTTTGTTTTCTTCCGGAAAACCTTCCAAAATTCCTGCTCCCGAACTTCTCAATCTTTTTCCACCTGTCTCCTCCTCGATGGGTGATTTTGCTATCTTCGGGACGTCGCCCAGTTCCCAACTCCTTTGCACACTTAGCGCAAATTCTCCTTTCGAGACTTAGGCTATTCTCAAAATACCTTCTCCACTCCTTACAGAATCCTGCATAGACTTCTTTCTGTGACTTTGCTCGTCTTGAAAACCTCCAAGGTTCCCAGCTCTTTTGTGAACATTCACATGCCCTCCTGGAAAATTATCTCTCTCCCTCCTGAGCTTGTAAGGCGAACTTACACCACCTTAGGTGCATTCCTTTCACTTGGCTCGGTTCTTCGATGACTTCTCTCTTAGCCTTATGGAAAGGTTTAAGGCATATCCTTTCCTTTGTCGATGCACTTCTTGCAAAGCCTTCCTTCACCAGAATGTTAAGCAATTCTGGGATTCTTCAACACCTCCAACCGTGTTGTTTCTGTGCACACTCGCACTAACTCGATGCCCTCCTGGAAGAGTGTTTCAGAGTGTTCAGTAACTCTGAACTGTGTTTTCTCTCACATAGTCTTTCTTTCCAAGGTACCTAACCACCTTGAAATTTCTCCCTGAGTCTGTGAATAAATCTGGTATGCCCTCCTAGCATTTTCTCTTTTGACTCTACTGATTTCAGA
This sequence comes from Picea mariana, assembly GCA_032191745.1. Classification (NCBI taxonomy): domain Eukaryota; kingdom Viridiplantae; phylum Streptophyta; class Pinopsida; order Pinales; family Pinaceae; genus Picea; species Picea mariana. The sequence goes on along the minus strand of JASDQU011102335.1, from coordinate 22,013 downwards.
CACACACTCTTTGCGTCGACTCATAGATTTTCCTCCCTCTGTCACGCACTCCTTGCACTTAGCCTAGAGAACCAGATTTAAATCAACACACTCATGGATAGGAAATTGTATCTCTATCCCTACAGACGATTCCTAACATTCATGTACAATCCAAATGCATGCAAAAGAAATTCACAACGCATAATCCATTACACAAAAATGTAAAACAAGAAAAACTGTCATTTTCTATTAATGGTGGAATGCCAGTTTACAATGGTGGAGTTTGAGCTACAACTGAGTCTTGACCCTCTATATATTCTATGCATTTTCCTATGACCCAACTTGTCTAACCTCTAACCTACAACCAACCCCACATTACTTTGGAAACAATATATCAATTTATACAAGAGGGGCTCAATGAGCTTCCCTCGCAAGATAAACTAGTGGTGTCAAATCACCATTCCTAATGCCTATCGAAAGGGAAAATTACAATGATGGAAATCTAATCCAAATCATATGCAGATCCATTCTGCCATCATCCTATTAATGGTGACCTTATCTCCAGCTTGTGCGAAGGCATATCTTGCTCCTTCTAGCTTATCTTCATTAAATGCCTGGATCTCGCCTTGGATTCTCGAGGCAAAATGAGAGGGAGGTGCCTCTCCTTCTTTGAATGAGCATCACACGTGTTTAATTTGCTGGTGCATGATGAGGTGGAGTGATGTTTCTGCATCACACTCCATGGCTACGAAAATGATGAGCTCCTGCTCATGAGATTTACAGCATGGCTGAAATCTATCTGGATCCCAAACTTTCTCTTGGAGTTGTCTCTCGGCTCCTCTGCTCCACTGCTTCTATTGCATCGTCCCTGTTGGTCATGTAGGCTCCCTTCTATCCAACTTCCTCATGTTGAGTTCTTTTGTTGTTGACCTCAACATCAACTCCCTGATCTCTTCAACCACCTTGTCCAACTGCTCCATCGACCGGCTCTTTTGTTGCATACTATCTTGCTGCATTTCTCCCTTGCCTCGAGGTAAATTGCATTGACTCCCCAAGTTATCCTTCCCATCTCTTGTGGTCTTATCTTGCCACTCTGCTGCAACTTCCTCTTCTGCAGTATTCTCATCACTGAGATGTTGCTAAGCTTCCTTTCCTGATAGATAGACTCCAATAAGTTCTTTGGCTGGCTCCCTTCTAGCTTCCATCAGTGGTTCCCCATGCTGATGTGTTTCTTCTGGCATGGCCATCTCCTAACATCCATCTTCTGGTTCTGAATTGTCCAACCAATCCTTTAGTGCCCTTAACGCCAATTCCCATTAAGTGAGTAACTCAACTAGGTGCTCTCCTTCTGTTAGGATAGACATCAGTATCTGTTCCTCTTCTTCCATGATAGTTTCGACTTGGTGTCTTCTCGTTGCATCTACAAATTCTACGCTAGCCTCTCCTTGACCACTTGATAGGAATATCTCGACTACTCTAATGATCAGAACAATCCTCTAATCCTCTATGACAGAAGTATTTAACTTCTCATCATCTTCCTTAACATGACTCACAGTCCCACATGAATATTCATCTAAATGACGTCTCTCTTTTTCCTCCTCTTCATCTATCAATGAACTCTCAACTGAGCTCATCTCTTCTCCCTTTCCCAACTGGTAGTTTGGGATGTCTCCTCTACCCACCCGACATTCTACAAGACCCTTGCCAGATCTCTTCCCTTCGTCACTGAGGTTTTCAACATGCCCCAACCATATCCTTAGCGTCTGTTGTTGTCTTCTGGCCAACAACTTCTGAACATGCCACTTGTTTGTCCTCTTCAAAGTCCACTCGTACCTCCAGTGTGGCTTTGTCTCCTATTGCATCTTGAATGCAAGCTTCTCCATATAGAATCTGATTTCTCGGAGTTCCTTGTCTATCTTCACTTTTCTCTTCTACGGGTAGACTTCCCCCTAACTGTGCCCATAGATTCCAATGACCATATTGCTTCACCTACGGCCCACCTAGCTGTTTACAATCTGTTGCACACCTTGCAACATATTCAACATAGCATCACACTTTGTCCCCTTTTCCTATGATATGTAGAAAAAACCTAGCTCTAATATCACTCTTGACACCGACCTCCTCGTCTAGGATCGTTCAATGTGTTGAGTCGAAGCGACTCCTTAGATTCCTCCCTGGAACCCGAATCTTCTATCACAGGTCCTTTCTTCTCTAGCACAGGTTATGTGGCACCCGCAGATCCTCTCCTCAGTGCTTTCAAGTTTCAACGTCGACAGCGCTAGCTCTCTATGCTAGGCTTCCTCCTTGACGTGACCACGATTTATGCCCATGGGCCAACTCCCTTTGCGATCCCGTACTTCGGAACTTTCATGAGTTGCTTCCTCCCTCTTTCCCAATTTTCGAATCGACGGATTCTTCGGGACCAGATCTATGGTCCACGTTCCTTTCACGATCAATGACTATNCCTGAATTGCGTGGATCTCTTGCCACATGTCCTCTGGATCCAACGGTCCAAAATGAAATCGCTCCTCATGACTTTGTGAAGACCTTTTGTTTTCTTCCGGCAAACCTTCCAAAGTTCCTGCTCCCAAACTTCTTGATCTTCTGCCACCTGTCTCGTCCTCGACGGGTGATTTCGCTATCTTCGGGACTTCGCCCAGTTCCTAACTCCTTTGCACACGTAGCACAAATTATCCTTTCGAGACTTGGGTTGTTCTTGAAATACATTCTGCACTCCTTGCAGAATCCTGCATAGACTTCCTTCTATGACTTTGATCGGCTTGAAAACCTCCAAGGTTCCCAACTATTTTGTGAACATCCGCATGCCCTCCTGACAACTTCTCGCTCTCCCTCCTGAGCTTGTAAGGTGAACTTACAACACCTTAGGCACACTCCTTGTGCTTGGCTCAATTCTTTGACGAATTCTCCCTTAGCCTTATGGAAAGGTTTAAGGCATATCCTTTCCTTTGTCGATGCACTTCTTGCAAAGCCTTCCTTCACCATAATGTTCAACAATTCTGGGATTCTCCAACATCTCCAACCATGTTTTTTCGGTGCACACTCGCACTAACTCGATGCCCTCCTGGCAAAATGTTTCAGAGTGTTTAGTAACTATGTTTTATCTCACACAGTCTTTCTTTCCAAGGTACCTAACCACCTTGAAATTTCTCTCTGATTCTATGAATAAATCTGGTATGCCCTTCTGGCAGTTTCTCTTCTGACTCCACTGAGTTCAAACACACACTCTTTGCATCAACTCACAGAGTTTCCTCCCTCTATCACACACTCCTTGCACTTAGCCTAGAGAACCAGACTTAACTCAACACACTCACGGATAGAAAATTGTATCTCTATCCCTGCAAACCATTCCTAACATTCATCTACAATCAAAATGCTTGCAAAAGACATTCACAACACATAATTCATTACACAAAAATTTAAAACAAGAAAAACTGTCATTTCTTATTAATGGTGGAACGTCAGTTTACAATGGTGGAGTATGAGCTACAACTGAGTCTCGACCCTCTGTATCTTCTATGCATTTGCCTAGGACCCAACTCATCTAACCTCTAACCTACAACCAACCCCACATTACTTTGGCAACAATACATCAATTTATAGAAGAGGGGCTCAATGAGCTTCGCTCACAAGCTAAACTAGTGGTGTCAAATCACCATTCCTAATGCCTATCGAAAGGGAAAATTAAAATGATGGAAATATGCTCCAAATCAGATGCAGATCCATTCTACCATCATCCTATTAATGGTGACCTTATCTACAGTTTGTGCGAAGGCATATCTTGCTCCTTCTAGCTTGTCTTCATTAAATGCCTGGATCTCGCCTTGGATTCTCGAGGCCAAATGAGAGGGAGGTGCCTCTCCTTCTATTACATATCAAAATTACTCACTTCAATAGTGTCGTGAGTGTCGTCATTACAAGTGTTGTAAGTGTCGCATCTTGTCCGCAAGTGTCGCATATTGACCAAAAGTGTCACAAGTATCACAAACATCATACTATCATCTTGCCTATGTCGTGCCTCTAATCACATCATAAGGACACTTAAGACACCTCAAAGACTAGTTTCAAAGAAGAGAAATCAGTTGACAAGGAGTACAAGCCTTTTGCCATTGGAAAAACCACACAAAAATGGATTTTGGAGGGAAACACTCCCCTACCCACTGTTAGGGAGTGCCAACATTCCCTGGGCCTCTTTGGGGGAGTGATTGAACGCTATGTCTAACCTTTTGGGGGAGCACTACCTTTTCTGAGCGGATTTTTGGTTTGTTGAGCTAAAACAGGAAAGAATCCCCTCAATTTCTGAAGGTGGTTGGATTCGAATAGAAGTTCAAGGCATGATTTTAGGGAAGATCCTCAACTAAAGGAGAAGAATCCTCAAATTATACAAAATATATCTCAAGTGGTTGGGCCTCTCCAAGGTTATATAAGGAGGCCTTCTCATGGTGAAATGAGGGGTAGAGACTAGAGATTGATACCAAACTTATGATCCTATAAGTGGTATGAATAGAAAAGATTGGATATGTGAAACTTATGATCTCATAAGTGAGATGTCATCAAAGCAATCAGTGTAGATTACTTGAGCAAAGGGGTTGGACAAGAAGAACTGGAAGAATTTGTTGCACCTTCATCAAAGGATTGTAATTACTTTTGCTTGTTCTTATCAATATATCAATGTTTGGCCTGTTTCTTTCAAACTTATGTTTGTTCCACATGAGTTTGTCTTCAATATATAGATCTATATTTGAGCTAATCTCAGTGGAATAGGAATTCCATTGTATCTTTGTTTGTTGTACAGGACCTATCAGGGAGCTCAAGATCGAATCTCAACTTGGACTTTGCAAGAACAAACATCGTTAATAAGGTACATATCTTTCTTTTTCTCCTTTGTATGTTAGCTTGATTAGATATAAAAGGATGTCAGTGCCCATATTAAGCACTTTTCTACCTTGGACTTAGGAGTCTAGAGACCAAGAGGGAATCTTCTTGTCTGCAGGAGGATTCACCTGTAGAAGAAATTGGTGACTCCACTGGGGAAGAGCTCTGATGTTTGTCTCCTTTCCTAGATCTTGTTTTGGCCCTTTGCCCACTCTTTTGACCTTCTCCATACTGTCTTTTTGATTCTTAAATATGATTGATTGCTCCCCTACCCTTGCTATCAGAGTGTTAACACTCCCTGGTGGTATTACACAGAGCGTTGCAATGCTCTGGTGCCCCTTACACTAGAGCGCTAACCCCTTTTCTGTGAAAAATCCTCTAGGTTTTCAATTTCTGAGTTCAGTTTTTGTTTTTTGCACTTGCTCAAAGTCTCATACTCTCAGTACATCTTGGTATTGGCCTTCAACACCTTGTTTTCTAAGAATTGATCTCTTCTTGTTTGGAAACTTGACATTTTCTTTCCTTGCCTTGAAGTAACTCTTTGTCTTTGCTAACCTAGAGTTAACTTGTTTTTTTCTTCTCGTTTATCTGACTGAGTGAAAGATTTTGTGAGGAAATCCAAAGGTCTGTGAACCTTTCCATTTGATCTTTGAGGTTAGTTTTCCAGCATTTCTCTTTTGTTTGAGGTTTTTGGTTCTTATTTGCAAATTTGGTTATCTTTGTCCTTCTTGTTTATTCGCAACGATAGTGTATTTTTGTTTGTGTGAGGTTTACTTCTGATTGTTTAATCTTGAAATTTGATTGACATTAGAAGTTTTACATCTTATTATCATTCGCATATAAGCAAAAGGACATATTTTAGTGATTGGTTTGGATATTAGAAGGCATTTCTGAATTTTTTTAGCATTACATTGGATTTGAGTGAGAAACAAATTAATTGAGAACATTTCATATTAGTGTTTGATAGTGAAAACAACTTTTTTCCTTCCCTTAAATAGGCATTCATCGAAAGAAATGATTGCTTATCATCTTTTATGAATTTTTTGGGAATTGAGTCATAACACCATCAGTTTGACTTTCATACACCTTTTGAGTAAAGAACAACTGCAAAATGAACGCTAATTAAAAATTATCTAGAACATTTTGTTTTTAGGATGTTCCACCAACGTTAGACTAGGATTAACACTTTGGATTAGGCTGTGAGTACAACTCTCCAAAGTTTTCAAAAACAAACATTAGCATCCTGCGATAGGGAGAGTCAAATCCAATTGTCTTATAGGCTTTTTGGGATCCCTCTCTCACACAGGGGTTACACACAAGGTCACATTCGGGAGAATTACGAAGATTATCCCTTCGTGATTCAATTGTTTGTAGTGGTCATATTGAATATAGAGGGTCACTTGAGGGTATACTCACGATTATGTGTGAGATCCTCTCGAGTTGATTTTGGACTTGTTATCCTGCCCATATGTTCTGATTGGACTGTCAACTATACCCGCCCAGGGTATGACTGCGAGTTGATGTCCTTAGTTTCCATAATATGTAGGTACTTACATGAGGTGACAATGAAGGGAAGTCTCACTGTACCTGGAACAAACATTGGTCAAACTAACTCAGGCTCCTTGGAGGGTAAATCCACAATTACTACATGGAAGCTTGCACCAAGGTGAAAGTTCGTTAAGCAGGTCGCCATTATAACTGTTCCACCATATCCTAGCCCCTTCTTGACTTGATCATGCGACGTTGGATTTCATCACCAACTAGTACGATCATAGAGAGAAGTTTTGTTTGCTTGGTTTTGATTCCTAGATTTTATTAGCGTATGTTATTTCTTTTCGTTAGTTGGCCCTAGGTTTTCAGCATGTACTACTATTATCCAAAATTGAGCCTATAGATGATAAATGTCTTCACCGATCGTGTAGGATGCAAGGGCTGCCTATGAAAGGATATCAACCCTTACCTCCTAACCCTCTAGAAGACAACTACCATGGAGAGGTAGAAAATCAATTTGACACTGGGAGTGTTGTTTCTCCTCCATTAGACAATCAAGAAGGCTCTTTGGTTATGGTTAAGAATCCCACTCCTCGCACTACATCTGTGTCAGTAACCCTCTCAAACCACTTTTGCTTTGTTTAGACTCCCTTGGGATTGTCATAGATGAAGAGGTCCCACCGTTACCTGAGAGAGATTTTACCGAAAAATATATGGGATCCACATAACCAATCTTTGGTGATGAGTATAGGACTCCTATTCATCCTACCACTGAAGTAGATACAAATCCCACACCTGCTCGTTCTGTATGGAGGAATTCATTAGGACACGATCTCTATGAGAATTTTGAATCCATTCGACAACCATTTCATCCTCATGACCCTCCTGTTGAAACAGGACCATCCGGTCAAACTATGAATCACCCCATTGATTAGGTCATTAACCCTACTGTTACGTCAGCACAAGTCCATCCTAATGCTGGACTCATCACCTCTACTCATTCCCAAGGCACTTTGATCCCTACCCCCACTTTTACAAACTTTCACTCTACAACTCCACATGTTCCACATGATCTTGCTAGGACATCTTTGCACCAGAGAATGCAGACCCTTTCCAGCCAAATACAACCGACTGGAGGGAAACCACCATCTAGCGGACCTATCCCTCTTGGAATACCACCATTCTATGGCGGGCCTACCCCTCCCGGGGGATAACCCCCTTTTCATGTTCCTCCTGGAGGGAAACCTCCCTTTGCCAACCATACCCCAGTCATTAATCCACCGCTGGAAGGGGGGCAACCTTCATTTGCTGGAAACCCTTCACAAGCCTAGGGAGTATCTTCGGGAGGCACATTTACCCAACCCCATGTTGGGGAGCACTCATATCGTAACCCACAAGGAGGAGTATCAAATCCTATTCCTTCCGGACCATCTTATGGACAACCGTATCCAGGCGGCATCCCAAACACCACCTAGAGTCCTCAAGGACAACAACCTTATCCTTCCCAATGATCTAATGTTTATCCTCCCCCTAATGTGTATCTGCCTCCAGGATCTACTTCTTACCCTCCTCAAGGGAAACATGTTTATCCTCCTCATGGGCAAGCAAATCACCTGGCTTATAATGCTCAAAACCCACCAGGTTATGCAAATGTTTCTCAGTATTCATCGAATCCTGATTATCCTGTTCAACAACAACCATATGTATGAGGAGCTACTGGTTACAATTATCCACCTAACTCAGTTTATGGTCCTATTAGTGCTCCTATGCCACACTAGTATCATCCACAAATTAACCGACAATTACCTTTCCTTGCGACTCTGGATTTCCCAGACTTGTCTCGGTTAACCAATGATCCTATTTTTCATTCCTCGGTTTGTCCAGTTATTCCAGCTAAACTTCCTTCTGATATTCTGAAATTTGACGAAAAATATGGAGAAGATCCAAATAACCATGTGATGACTTTCCATTTGTGGTGTTCATCAAAGTCCCTCATGGATGATTCTATACGTTTGCGTCTTTTCCAGTGAACACTTACGGGCTCTGCAGCAAAATGGTATATTGAACTACCACGTGCTTCTTTTCATGATTTCAACTCCCTTGCCATGTCTTTCCTCACACACTTTCAACTACCTATTCGCTACGAGACGGGTATTGAACTCTTGACCTCCCTTCGTCAAACTGACTATGTGCATATCTTTGACCATATTCATGAGTGGAGACGACGATGAAGGATGATCAAAGAAATCATTCCTGACCTATTATTGGCGGAGTGGTTTACTAAATCACTTTTACCCCCGATCGCTCGCGATGTCGCTATGGGTTGCGCAGTCACCGAGGAAGAAACCATTGCTCAGGCTTAGTACTTAGATTTGGTTTATTCACAATATGGTACTTTGTATGAATTTCTTCTGAATGTTTCTCGAGCTAATGCCGATCCATCCAAGCCGTCATCTTCATCTCATGCAGACAGTGTTATCGGTTCCATCAAAACTCAATCTACTTCCCAATCGACCACACTCTCCTCTACCTCCCCCCAAACTCAGATCTCTGAGGTGAATGCAGTTCAATCTACCCCTTCACAACAATCCAGAGGTAAGAAGAAGGAAAAAAATAAATCAAAAAATACTAATAACAATGGACAACCAAAAAATCAATCTCAAACACTTGCTACCGAAAAGAAACCACAACGGAAACTGAAATTCCCCTGTATCATTTGTGGTTACGATCACTACACTCAAGACTACCCACATTGCGATGAAGTGGCCAAACTTTTCCAAGGAAATTCACAACTTGTTGTGCTTACTCAACCTTTTCCACAACAACAATCCATGGTTGCTCAAACCCCCTCTCCTGGGGGAAGTTCTAGCCATCCTCATGATGAGGCCTCTACAAGTGCACATATTTATATGTTTAATGGGATTAATTTGACCATTCACTCAAAGACATACAACACGTCGGTTAAACTTGACAAAGGAAAAGTCACTAGCGGTACCGATGCTTTACCAGATCCATCACCGTCCTCCGTTAGTCCTCCATCAGTTAATCCTCCATCTGGACCACTTTAGATTGAGAAACCTACATTCGAATCTATCTTACACCCTCCTAAGAGCACTATCTATAAATCTACCTTTAATCCTAGTTCACGTGCCCCCGAAAACTACAACATTGTTGAAGATTTGGATCAAGCACCATGTGCTATGTCTGCATTAGAAGTTATACAACACTGCCGCAATCAACGTAGAACACTCTTGGCTACTATTGGCACTGTTGATCCTGAGTCATCCAACCATATCATGTTTAACCTAGACAATTATACATCTCAACTCTCCCACCAACTTACTTTCCAAATTGATGTTGTTGTTCACAATTAACAAATTCATCGAACCATCTTGGATGAGGGAGCCTCTGCTTGTGTCATGTCTTTAGCATGTTGGAAAAGTTTAAAATCACCCACACTTAACAAATCCCCAACAATGTTACGTGCATTCTATGGGCAAGGGTTTCATCCCCATGGGCTTTTATAGTCCCTGCCCGTCCAGTTGGGTGGCAAAATTGTCACTGTTGATGTCGAAGTGGTCGATGCTCCCCTCGATTACAACTTATTACTTGGAAGAGGTTGGTTTTATGCTATGACTACTATTGCCTCGTCGGTTTTTTGATGTGTACAATTCCCTCATCAAGGAAAAATTGTCACTATCAATCAGTTAGATTTCTGTACACTCGACGCTCGCGCTCGCGCTTCCAACAATATTCCATTCTTGGGAGATCACAAGATCACGTATGAAAGCATTGGTGTTGGCTTACTGAAATATTATATCCTTATGGGTACCTTCCCTACACCACTTCCACTGACTACACATCATATTTCCACCGTTGATATGATTTTGACCACGACTTATAAATCTTTGGAATCATCTGACCCTTGGATTATACCTAGTCCTTTGGAATTCGATGCACTAGGTGACACCATGCCACTTAGTTTATTCAAAACATGATACGTCGTTGTCCAATCCACTTCTCCCTCTTCGAATGACTAACATATTTTAGTACCCGACAGTTACTCGATGCCATCGTGGTTTAATTCCTTGTCGTCTGCGATCGACTACATTTCCCTAATTTTTCCTTCTGATGAATCTATTAGGGAAATGATGAGCATTGAATAACTACCTCGGGATGATAACCATCATCGATCTTCTTTTCTTCCCCCTCATGAATAAATTTGAGGAGATATACACTCTATATTCCCTCCTGATGTTGATTTTTTGTTGTCTCCCATGAGTTCAACTTCCGATGGTTTGGATCCATTAGTTGACATGGTAATCTCTTCAGTAGGGCTATTGGAGCCTGATCTCCTTACCCCTGATGAGACCCTCGACATGTGTTCCTTCCGGAGCATTCTTCTTCCATCCAGTGAAGATCTCTTGGAAGCCATGATCGAGTTTTGTCCCTTGACATGGTGTCCTTCTAAAGCGTTATTCTCTTGGAAGCCATGATCAAGGAGAGTCCACGAGCACAGTTTCTCTTCTCTGTAGCAAGCTCATTAAAAAATGAAATTGAAGCTTTGAGCATAGTTTTCCTCTTTGAATCAAGCTCGTTAAAAAATGAAACAAAAATCTGGGGATTGAACCCGGAGCCCTGAGCATAGTTCTTTTTCTATGTCAAGCTCGTTAAAAAATGAAACAGTGACCTCTCTTGAACCTTCTTTTCATCCACTCTTACCCTTTTTCTCATCTAGTAGAGAAATTGGTGACAACCTCAAAGTCGATGAATGAATTGAAGCTTGGAGGGAATGTCTCTAGCCTTTGATGATAATTATGGAGTTAAGCCACTAGCTTTCAAGCTGGGGGCATACCGAGCTTAGACTTTGTTCATTCTCATGCTCAAGAAAACATGAGAATGTAACCGAGTATAATTTTATCACTTTTTTGGACTCGCATGGATATACGAAAAAGGAACCCCTTGGAGTCGTCTTTAATCTCTTTTTGGACTCTGCAAACATGAAAAGATTGCTGAGTGATCTTGCTTCCTTTCCCACTCATTAAAAGGTTTGAAAGGACATCTTTCGAGTGATAATTTATATCTTTTTCGGCCTTGCGAGACTAACATTACGAAAAAGGACAACACTGAAGTCATCTTTAAGTTGTTTTCAGACTCTCTAAATATGAAAAACCACTGAGTTTACCTTCTTTGGACTCGTTAAACAATCATACATTGAAGGGCCCATACGGGATCAAACCCTTACTTCTTCTAGTTTGTTAAACAAAGGAAGAGGGACTTACCGAAGGTGAGTCATATCGAACATGTGTTAACCTCCTCGAGCTCATTGAATTAAAAAGAGGTACTCATCTATCTGGATGGGGGAAAAATTGAAGGAATCAAGCCAACCAGTTTTGAGAACACCACCAGTAACTCTAACGGTTGCCCTTGAACACATCACTTCATATTTGCACGCATTTTAATCCACCGAACCTCTTCATTGAGCCAATCCTATGAGTTTCTTTTACTCCTTTGGGTCACCTGACGAAAGTCACAGCATCCGCTGCACCATCAAGTTTTGGTCCATGTCACATTTCTACTGTTGTGCCTCAGTGTTCAAGGGAAGTATCTTCCTCGAGAGTCTGCCATCACAAATATCTTGTTTCAATACCCATGTCAGTCCATGTTCATTTTATCTACCAATTACATCTCTGTGTCAGTTTCGTGTCATTGATGGGGGATACATCAAGGCCCTCCTTCAACAAGTCTATTCCTATCGACTTCAACACATTATCTAGGAACTAGACTTAGAAACTAGTTAGTACCTTGGGACCTTCATGCCTCAATGGCAATCCTCCTCATGTCCAACAGTGGGTTTACATCATTGACCTCTGATCATATGATTCCATGGATGTTCAACTTCATCTCATCTATTCACATTCGTTGGAATGTACTAGAGTACCTTGGGAATCATTAACATCAATGGTGATCTCCCTTGCACTTGTTAACGGTTTACCTCATTGAATGGTAATCAAGTGGTTTTTGCCATGTTTGACATCAGGACATCTATTCACATGGTTAGATTTGTACTACATAGGGATTAGTAAGAAGACCTTGGGTTGAGTTTTCACTCTTATGTATACTTTGCCTAGGTTGCAAGGAGTTTTCTTTTGAACTATGACACATATATTGTTACATAGATCCACTTTGTATTGGTCATGGCTATGTCCTGTCATCTCGTAGATCCACTGTGTATTTTTCATGGCTATGATCAGTTTAGGTCATGGGAGTATAGATCCACATTGTATCTTCAGTGGCTATACCATTTTGTCAATATATATATGGATCCGCAATGTATTTTATGGCGGCCATACCTAAAAAGTCTTTATCACTCAAGCATAGGTATGCCTACCTTGGGTTTGAAACATGTCATAATATTTGTTTGATGGTTGTGTGTAGCTTTTTCCAGCCTCTCTGCATCCATACCCTTGCTCGAAAAAGTATACAAAGTACTTCAGTCATCATCATCTTCTGACTTCACACTTTGGGGGGCAATTTGTTACACTTCAAAATTACTCACTTCAATAGTGTTGCGAGTGTCGTCATTACAAGTGTTGTAAGTGTTGCATCTTATCTGCAAGTATCGCATCTTGACCACAAGTGTCGCAAGTATCACAGACATCATACTGCCATATTTCCTATGTCATGCCTCTAACAACATCATAAGGACACTTAAGACATCTCAAAGACTAGTTTCGAAGAAGAGAAATCAGTTGACGAGGAGTACAAGCATTTTTCCACTGGAAAAACCACTCAAAAATGGATTTTGGAGGGTAGCGCTCCCCTACCCATTGTCAGGGACTGCCAACGCTCCCTGGGCCTCTTTGGGGGAGTGCTCAAATGCTCTGTCTACCCTTTTGGGGGAGCGCTACCTTTTCTGAGTGAATTTTTGATTTGTTGAGCTAAAACAGGGAAGAATCTCCTGTGGCATCTTGAATGCAAGCCTCTCCATCTAAAATCTGATTTCTTAGAGTTCCTTGTCTATCTCCGCTTTTCTCTTCTATGGGAATACTTCCACCTAACCATGCCCATAGATTCCAATGACCATCTCACTTCACTTGCATCCCACCTCGTTGTTTACCATCTGTTGCACACCTTGCAACAGTTTAAACAGAGCATCACACTTTGTCCCCTTTGCCTATGATATGTTGACAAAACATGGCTCTGATACCACTCTTGACGCTAACCTCTCGGTTTAGGATCGTTCGATGTGCTGAGTCGGAGTGACTCCTTATATTCCTCCCTGGAACCCGAATCTTCTATCATAGGTCCTTCCTTCTCTAGCGCAAGTTATATGGCACCCGCAGACCCTCTCCTCAGTGCTTTCAAGTTTCAATGCTGGTAGCGCTAGCACTCTATGCTAGGCTTCCTCCTTGACATGACCATGGTTTATTCCCGTGGGACAACTCCCTTCGTGATCCCGTACTTTAGAACTTTCACGAGTTGCTTCCTCCCTCTTTCCCGATTTCTGAATCAACGAATTATTTGGGACCAGATCTATAGTCCGCGTTCCTCTCGCGATCAACGACTATGATCACTTTGCGAGTTCGGACTTCGTGAGTCCTCCTCTCGGGTATTCTCTTTTATACTTGGCCCAAACTACGTGGATCTTCTGCCACGTATCCTCTGGATCCAATGGTCTAGAATAAAATATCTCCTCGCAACTTCGTGAAGACCTTTTGTTTTCTTTCGACAAACCTTCTGAAGTTCCTACTCCTGAACTTCTCGATCTTATGCCACATGTCTCCTCCTCGACGGGTGATTTCGGTGTCTTCGGGACTTCACCCAGTTCCCGAATCCTATGCACACTTAGTAAAGAGGATAGTTCAAAGAGGTAACTCAACCACATCCTTGATCTATAATTGATTACTTCTCTTTCGGGATATCAGATGATAATGTGTAGTGATGTAGTCATCCACATAGCTGGTAGCTCCACCCTTTCCACATTTCAGAACTATTGGCTTTCCATGCCTGGATAGTCTTGTAATAAAGTAAACATCCTCAATATCGAAGATCAATATGTCATGGTCAAATCATAAAAGCTATTGGTTTGGTTCCCACATCCAAACCAATCTCTCCAATAACATCTTCTGGGACCTCATGTTTTGACTTTTGAACAATTTTAGAAGCCCACAATCTTGTAGTGCATCCAAAGTGTGTTAGTCCCTCATGGATACCACATCTGTAGGATCATACTTTCATTCTTTCCACTCCAACATGGTGGAATGATTGCTTGCACAGTCCAAGATTAATTAGGAGCCAGTCAACAAGAACATTTGAGGATTGTTTTTGAAAAACCTGATAATTTTCCTTGATTTTAAGCTCGGTCGTGACTATCTATAGGGATTGTTGGAACCCTATATGATAGGGGAATCAGTTTTCTGACTCTATCTATCTATTTCAGGCATTATATGTTTGCTCATGATGCATGGCGAAGGTGGCAGAAAGCACTCGACACTGACCAAGCATAAATGAGTTCCTGCGCGCGAGCTTCAAAGCGAGTTTCGGTGCATTTTTAGCAAAAAATTGTGAATTGGTTTGAAATGGAAAAATTTAATTCTTGTGGGCAAATACAAATTTGGTTTGTTCACCAAAATTGGCCCCTCAGCCTTTATGCAGAGTTTTTTTTCTTGTTTATCAAAATCTAAATATTTTGACAAAATTTTTAGCAAAAAATTATATTGGCCTAGGGCCAACCCCTCGAATAATCAACACCGAGGATAAGCACCATTTCACAAACCGACAGAAAACACACAAACCATCACCAAACTCCAAAGATAGCCTTGGGCTCACTTCATCAAAATACTTTGCAGCTATTGGCATATATCAATACTCATTTGTGTTCTCTTCTCCTGAATGTGGGATTAATTCCCAAAACTTTAAAAATAAAAACACAGAGTTACTTTGTGTGCCCAGGTGTCGACCAGATTTTATGTGTCAAGTATTGGCTAGGCGATGACAGTCAACATGTGCAGGTCCAGGCTTTGATGCGTCATATGTAGTAGGAGATCGTGTGCCAAGGTGACTGCGCAGGTGTTCGAGGTATGTACCAGGTGTGCTTTTTATTGATGAAGTCCATATGCTTGACATTGAATGCTTCTCATTTTTGAATCATGCCCTGGAAAATGACATGGCACTGATATTGGTTGTTGTAACAAATCGTGGTATCACAAAATCCGTGGAACAAATTACAAGTCCCCGCATTGTATACCCATTGATCTCTTAGACCACCTGCTCATCGTTTCGACACAGCCATATACAGAAGATGGGATGCACCAGATTCTTGATATCAGAGGCGAAGAAAAAGACGTTGGAATGCCAGATGAAGCCAAGTAACTTCTAACAAAGATAGGGTTTGAGACATCATTGCGCTATGCTATTCACTTAATCACAGCAGCTGCACTCGCTTGTCAGGAGCGAAAGGGGAAACTTGTTGACATTGTGGATGTTAGCAGGGTTTACCAATTATTTGTGGATATTAAAAGGTCAACACGATTCCTTATGGAATATCAAGAGCAACTCATGTTTAATGAGGTACCCGGTGAGATTGAAGAAGGTTCGGCTTGGTATGCTTGCTACACAATGGATCAGACGGTGATTGGAGAAGGATCCCATGGAAGGGTTTATTATGAAACTTCAAAGTAATGGCCAGGCTGCAACAATCAAGAAATTGGATGTCAGCAGCCAACAAGAGTCCAATTCTGAATTTCAGGGGCAGGTATCAATGGTTTCCAGGCTTAAACATGAGCATGTCGTTGAATTGATGGGCTTGTATTCTTATTTTTGTGTAATTGACAGTCAATCAAAACAAAGTGAGTCGCCTGCACAACTGTTTTAGGTCAAGGATGGTGAAACAGAGCCTCTTATCAACATCAAGAATGGTTCCAATGAGGGAAATGATAGCATTGGTCCTAAGGGGCCTGTATGGGCATCAAACAAGGATCTGCATGCTTAATCCAAAGCTTCACCAGAGTCGTGATATCAATTCCTAAAGCCCCATTCTGTGTTGAGAGTCAACTAGTTTGGGAGAAAATAGTTCTGTTGGAGCTTGCTTATCAAGGAGGTGCACTGGACTAATAGTCATCGGAGGTTTGGATCATATATTCTATAGGATTGCAGACAGTATTCATCATTTTTGCTGGTGAATTGTAGAACATTTCACAGCGGCAACTCTATGTCAAATGGCCGATGAAAGGATCCTGTTGGTTGACTTGTTTCATCTTGTCTCAAATAGATTGGAGATTGTAGTGCAAAACATTTTTTTTTTAAATGTTTGTAATGGGTTACTAGTCGGAATAAGAAAGTGTTGACTCTTCCACTTTCTACTCCGTGTGGACATAATTTTTGTAAGCCATGCATAGAAGGCATTTTTGCTGGGCAACAAGATGTGTGAGAGCGTAGTGGTGTTGGTGGGTGTTCATTAAGAGCCCAAAAGATTTTCAAGAGGTGCCCATCTTGCCAGGGAGACATTACAGATTTTCTTGTAAAACCTCAGGTGAATAGGCAAATGGAGGATGTAATAAGATCCCTTAAAGGTAGAGTTGAGGATGGGTCTGGGAGTGATGGTGGTGACGAAGAGGATCAAGATCAGAGTGAGGGCATTAAGATTGATGAAGCTGTAGATGAAAAGTGTGTAAATATGCAGCAAGCAGAAGGTCCTGAGAAGCCCAAGGTTGTACCGGGCAACACATTAGAATCTGCTACAAATAATGAACAAGAGAAGAGTCTTGAGGTTGAAGAAGCTGTTGATACAAAGCTTCAGGCACATGTGAATGAAAGGCCTTTGAACGCAGATCAAGAAAATTCCATCAATGAGCTTCATAACAAGCTGATCAAGATGGCGATTTGAAAGAGCTTGAAGCACTCTTAAAAACATTACAACGCCAAGAGATTAGGGCTGCTAATCGAAAAGTGTCAGGTCCATCATCTTCAAAGGAAACTGACAACACAAATGTTGTATCCATGGAATAATCACCCTTAAAGCTACAGAATGCATCTAATGACAAAATCGACAAAGAGAATCAGATCCCCAATTAAAGGCGAAAGTTCAGTGAAATAAAAGAGGAAACGACTGAGCATTTACAGGAGCATGAGATATCTGGTAGCAAACAAAATATTAGGCTTGTTCACAGTTGTCAATCCATCACACTTGTCATCAATTTTATAATGCAGTCACAGGTGGCAGAGCAATTCCAGGCTCTATAGGAAAACTCGACAATTGGCAAATGACAGTTTCAAGCATTCCCGGTCTAAGAAGATTCGACCCCAGCCAGTCTTCAACAACCTAAAACATTCAACGACTGCTGCATTCATTGGTTTTTGATGCAGTTACAGTCTATTCACCAGCAAATCTTAAACAACCTCCAGTATGCCAGATGTCGAGGCAACAGTTACCAATTTTAAATTTCCCTTTAATTTACTATTTGATTTGTTTCAGGAGACAATTGACATGTGTAAATCTTTGTAACTATTTTCTATTTTCAGAAAACAGAGGTAGAGCGCAAGTCTTGGTAAGGCTGAGGCAATTTTTCTTATTTATACACATGTAAAATATGAAAGGGGGGTTCGGGCTGAGTAGGAGAGGGTTAGACCTGTGTGAGGAGGTTCGACCTGTGTGAGTGGGTTTTCAGCAGTAAAATGTCTTTCTTTTTGGCTGGACCTGAAGAGGGTGTAATTTTCTTTGCTGGACAGTGGGCTGTGTTTGGCCAGAGAACTTTTTCTATAATCTTTAATGATTGATCAGTAATGGGCTTGTTTTTTACAGGATTCTTGTGCGGAGGTGTTGGTGGCATTTCCCTTCTTTGTTAAGTGTTTTCCTGTTATCATTTTGCTTGTTTTCAATTTCTCATTGTCAGAAGATAGTAACAGAGCATAATTTATTAGCAAATACTCTGCATCTGATCTTGTGATAATCTTTATGTTTTCTTCTGAAGCCCAGTTTAGGAATTCTTATCTGCTCCTTTGATTGGCTTTTTCCTCCCCTAGTTCTTGCTCAAATCGACACCATCAAAACTCAATTCGATCCAACACTTCCACTACCTTGCCATGTGTAAGAGCTTTGTCTAGATCTGAGAATGAATCACATATTTAAGCACAAACCCCATTTGCCCAATGGCCCTCCTTGCTGTCCCAAACTAACCATTTAAAAATAAAAAACCCCATACTTTCATAGCTAGCCTAAAATCCATCCCATACAAACCAAGTTAAATCGAAAAGAGAGATCCCTCTCTGAGTCTTGGAGGGCTAGATCCAAGACTCCAAGCGGTTCGAAGTTACCTCTGTGATTGCCTCCGCAGCCTTAGGCAAATTACAGAGTGTTAACAGGGATAGAAGTGGTCATTTGCGACTTTGTCATAGTCATGGACATAGATTTTTTGGCATGGCTATAGGTAGGTGAACTTGTGACCGTGATTTTTTGGCCTTTGAAGGGTTCCCCACTAGCTCAAAACTCAAGGAAAATCAACAAAAAATAACTCAAATGAAAGAGCTTATCTTGAGGGCCTACCTAATCTAGACAGAGTGGAATTTCACTACTTGAATCTTTCACTATTTGCATTGGAAGTTTGAAGGGGTAAGAAAAAATTACCACAAGCGAAAGTCTCAGTAAGGTAAATGTGAAAATGAGCCCTATTTTCCCCATAAATAGACCATTTTTGGGCCTTTTGGGGGGTCCAAAAAGGCCATTTTCATGCCTGGTTTGCACTACACCTTTTCATTAGTTCATATTTACTCATAGTTATTGTTTTGATGAGATTTTACTATGCAATTCAACTTGGGAACTTGTGTTTTTGAATGTTGTTTTTAAGGATTTGATGACAATTTGTTTGGAATTTTTTATGGCGACATACATTAAACCATGAGGTACGTGTTCTCAATTGGCATATAACAATATGTTTTTCCCTACATCTTAATATTATATTATTAATCGTCACTTTTGTCATCACCATGCCTTAGGTTTGACCTCACCAAGTTGCGACATTATCCCTCTCTCTTGATTGCATGTCGTAACTTGCGTGGTAGTGCCTACCCTTCATGGGTTCCCTAGTTAGTATTCCCTTTTCCATTTGGCACCCATGATGCAATTATCAGTAGGAATGGGAACCCTCATTTAGATCCACTATGACTAAAATTTGAGATCTCATTCTTCTCTCTAATATTTTTTTGACCATGTCCTAAAGGGGTTCCCATCATCATTTATGTTTCTTTATGGTTGCATATGCTTATTACTACTAATGTTGTGGTGCATACTATTATGTTGCTATTTTATTTGATCTTGCTTACCACCATTACAATCACTCTTGATCTCTTTCCATTTGCATTAATTTGCCTCCGTTTTGCGACCTTTACTCATGGAAAAAAATGGTTCGAGTGGACATCACTTGACAAGTACCTTTTCAACATTCAATTTGCATAGGCCAGTGCCATGCACTTGGAACATAGTTTCATGCCATTTAGCCACTTATTTTATCCAAATAAGTGTACTTTTATCTCCTTTTTATGTTTTCAAAACCATGAAAAAGACACCATTGAACATACTTTTATCTCCTTCTCATGTTTTCAAAACCATGAAAAAGACACCATTGAACATACTTTTATCTCCTTTTCATGTTTTCAAAACCATGAAAAAGACACCATTGAACATACTTTTATCTTTTTTTTCGCATTTGTAAAAACATGAAAAATATACACAAAATTAAAAAAGGGAGGGGAGAGAACCTTGATCTATATACAGTAAAGTGGAATCTATTATTCATTGTTCCCTTGAACATGTAACCTATTTGTGTCAATGTCTTATAGTTGGTTTATATCTTTCCCAAAATCCATACCATGATTAATGAGTCATCTACTCCTCTGTCTAGTTACTTTTCCAGTCGCTATGGAGAGTGTTTCAATGCCTCATTCATTCTCTCACTATATTATTGGTCCTCTTGATTTAGTGCTAGAAATTCATTAGTATGTTGTGCTATATGTTCAAGGGAAGTGAAGCTAGAGTTGGCCATCCTTGTGTCAATTATACTTGGTGATTTATCTCTTCATGAACATCTCACTAGCATATTTGGGTCATTTTGCGACGGCTATTTCGACGCTCTTGCGACGTTATGTCGTGGATATTGCGACGAATACTGAGTCTCTCAAACGTCGCTTCACGTGACATGGAACGTGTGACGAATTTAGATTATCGTCGCAAGTGCGATGACAATAGGGAAGTTGTGACAAATGTGACACAAAAAATATCGTCGCCAGAACGACTAAGTAAATAAATCATCGAAATCACGAAAAACTAGGGAAATTGTCGCAAGAGAAACCATAAAGAGAGCTCGTCGCACCCTTGATAATATTGGCAAAGTGATGGAAAATTTTGTGACGCAGTGGTCGCCGCAATTGCGATGGACACAAGGTATATTGCGATGAAGTTGCTATACAATTTTCGTAATTTGTATAGCAAGTTTGTTGCTAATGGAAAAGTTTGTGACGCAGGGGTCATCGCAGTTGCGACGGACACAGGGTATATTGCAACGAAGTTGCTATACAATTTTTGTAATTTTTATAGCAATTTCGTCGCTAATGGAAAAGTTTGTGACACAGGGGTCGTCACAATTGCAACGGACACAGGGTATATTGCGACGAATGTTGCTATACAATTTTCGTAATTTGTATAGCAAGTGCGTTGCTAATGGAAAAGTTTGTGATGAAGGGGTCGTCGCAATTGCGACGATAATTGCTATAAAATTTTCATAATTTGTATAGCAAGTTCGTTGCAAGGTTTGTACATGTCGTCGCTCTTGCGACGACAATAATTAATTTAAAAAAAATAAAATATTTTTTGAGTAAAAAAATTAAAATTTGATTTTTGAGCCAATTATAGAAGGTGCTATGCTTTCACACTAAAGAGGTCATCTAAGTGATGTTGTTGGTTGGTTGGTTGATTCAGTTGATTGACCCGACTGTTCAAACTAACTATCTTCTTAAAACAATTACACAATTATATCAAAAACCAATACTCTAACTTAGATTTACATATTTAACATCTCTGTGGCCTCAAAGCCTTCGTTGTCCTAAAACGATGAGGAAAAATAAATACTCACACCTTCCAAAGAAATTATTGCTTTGTTGTTCAAATAAACTCCGATGGCCTTATATATGATTTTATATTCTTTTTTTTTATTTATTTTTTATGGCCTTACATTTTAATATGGTGCCATTAAATACCTTCTATCACCTTAGTGCCCTTTCCTCTGCATTTCTAGACCATGGTTTCTAACATAAGGAGGGTTTTCCTAGGGGGGGTAATACTAAGTCCCATCATTTCATTTCTAGACAGGTGAGGACAAGGACTTTGTTTGAGTTGGGTTGACTTCTCTAAACTGATGCTTCAAGAAAAGTAAGAGAATAAAATGCTCAAGGAATGCTTGAAAGGAAAACACTTACTTGATTAAACACAACACGCCAATGCACCATTACTCATAATTGGTGATGAAGCAATATAAAATGTTCAAGGTGAAACTTTCTAAGTAAAAAGTACATATTCATTCACAAGATAGTTGTCATTTAGCAAATTTCATATGTGCAAGAAGTGAAGCATGAACAAGTACTTATGAAACATTTAAGCA
>JASDQU011102334.1:4048-26442 GCA_032191745.1 Picea mariana | reverse complement strand
CTACCAATCAGTTTAGTCAGCGAGTGGCACCCTTGGAGCACGTGGTGCATCCTAAAGGGCACATCGCACAGAAGAAACTTAGTCGGCCAGGGGCACCCTTGGAGCACGTGGTGCATCCTGAAGGGCACGTCGCCAAAAGAAATTCCAGAGGCGAGTGACACCCTTGGCGCACATGGTGCGACCTGAAGGTCACGTCACGGTAAGGGTGGTTGATGGAGTCAGCCTAATCAGCCCTAAGTCTTCAGCACCTGAATAAAACATTAAGCATTACCCTTAACCAATCGTCGCCTAGCTCAGAATCTAAACCCTAAGCCTAAGACCTTCTAGAAACCGGGGGGAAATTTTAGTGTGGCCTTAACAAATGAAAATTCAAAAAAAAAAAAAGAACAAAAAATCAGACCATCACCCTCTCTTTATCCTTGTCTACTTAATAAAACTATCCTCCATCGCCTGATCTTCCAATGTCCATCTCCCTTATACTTGTCTATTTCACTTTACCACATCGCCATCCCTCCTCGTAAATCCTCTTCATTCATTTTTGTAAAACCTTTAATTTTCCCCTATACTGGTTTGCCATCGCCTAAATCCCTCTTTATTCTTGAAAATACAGATATATTAATGGTAAATTAAATGATGAATGCATGTTTATTAATAGAAAAATGAAAATATATATATGTATAGTTTATTATATACAAATTATAAACCAATAAGTTAAGCATGTGGAAAAGGGAAATAAAAATGAAATATATAAACGAATAAAATGAAACAAAGGGGGGAAATAAACAATAAAAAAAGGGGAATAAATAAATAAATAAATGAGTGCACATACCCTTGAATTTTTGAAAAAAAAAAGAAAAAAAAAATTGAATTATATAAACGAAATAAACTAAAAAGAAAAAAAATAAGAAAGTCTAAAGAGGAAAAGAGGGGGAAAACCTAAGTAAAAAGAGAATTAGGGTTTGAGGGGATAAAGGGATGGGAGAGGGGAAAAGAAAGAGATTTTTGGGCTAAGATAGGATGGCTATGCTGAGAAAAAGAGAGACTGACTGATTTTCTGGTAGGAGTTGGGAAGCCTCATCATTTTTGGGTGGTAGCTCAGCCTTGGAGGCGAGATGAGGAGCTAGTTACTCTCTGGTTGTGTGTGGCCCCTTTGCGGCTCGGGGGGCTGAGGGGGAAGAAGAGTACCCATAGCGTTTGGCTGGGAGGTACCGGTGAGCTCATTGAGGTCGGCAAGAAGGAGCAGGAGTGGAAGGAGCAAGGAATAGTTGCGGCAAGCAAATAAGGCCAAGGTATGTTCCGGAACTAAGTAGAGTAGAATGCATAGTGAATTATTGTTGTGATTGTGGTTGTTTTGTTTGGGAATGTTGTTTTCCTTGTCCTCCATACTCTGTAAGAAAAGGGGGGGGGTTTCAGAAGAATCCTTGTTATGGGTTAAGGGATTAGGTAAATCTGTGGTAGGTTATGCCATCTCCTTTTTATGACGTCAGTAGTTTTGTTTTCTTCTTCCAGTAGGAATTACACTGGTTACAGTGGGCATTTGTTATGGGTGTTTACATATCTATATATAATGACATTTCTGTACAGTAGGGTTGCTCCTTTTTCTTTTACTGGGCGTTAATTTTACTCCTTTCTTTCAATGGGTTTTCGAATGCACAGTGGGCAAATTTCGGGTAGTGGGGTTCCGTATACCTTGATGCAGTGGGCAGTCTACCTGTGGTTTTCCTTTTTCTTTCTTATAAAACCCTTTTTAATTTATACCGTGGGCAACTGTTAAGCGGGCTTTCTCCTTATGCGTTGCTGGGCGTACACCCCTTTTCTTTTTATACAGTGCCTCTACATCCAGTGAGCTTGATCCATCAAGGGTTTTTCCTTGGGAGATTTTGTATACACTGGGCATGTCTTCTTTCAGTAGAATGCTCCTTATACCTGTTGGTCGGTTCTATAACTCTAGTGGCCATCCTTACTGTAGGCTCCTCTTTTCCTTGGATGGGCATGTTTATGTATCCACTGGTGCCTCTTCCTTCAGTGGGTTATTTCTTTTGGTGGGCGTTCTTTTGCCGTAGGGTTCCTCCCATCTCAGAGGGCGTTGTTCTTTGATTTTATTCTGTTTCCTCAGCTCAGCGAGAGCGTGTGGCCTGATGAGTTGGTCGTGGTTTCTCCTGCGCTTTACTGTGGCTCACACCTCGTGCTCGGTGGAGATGGCTGCTCACTGTGCGCAGGCCCTAATGGCGAGACTGTACATCGATATCGCTTGAGGATATGTAATTGTCATGGGCGTGTAAGACCACGCGTTGCTCACTGCTACCCATTTTAACGTTTTTTTTCTTAATACTGTAGGTTAATAAATTGTTTCCAATGCGTTGTATTAATAGGTTGCCCTTGATTTTATCTGTGCACAATCGTTGTGGTTATTTTTTCTAAAAAGGGAAACCCTAATGTGGGATCCGTCCTGTTAATATTTATGGCATCTTGGTAAACTCATTTTAACAATTTCACACGGTCGATTGATAACCTTTGCGACTGTAGCAAGCTGGACGCGTTCTCCGTCCTGTAGGGTCGATGGTTGAGGCTGCAATGATCTGGATGCACCTTCCCGTCCTGTAGCGACCCTCCCTTCATTAATATCTGACCTATAATGGACCACTGCCACTAGAATGCCCGAAGTAGGGACAACCAAGATTACACGTATCAATCCTCGGGTTTTAATTTCAACCTTGCGTCATTAAATAAAGTCATTGCCTCTTCAGTTAAATTTTCTGATTTTGGGTTGCCGTGTGATTGTATTGTCATTTACTGCAGTTCAATAGATATTTCCATTAAATTTTATTGTTGATATGCGGTTTATAAAAACTGATTAGTAGGGTTGTCTTCTCTTCAATATGGCATTGTTAACGTAAAATTCTGCAGTAATAATATTGGTTTAAATTTCCAGGGCAACGTTGAGTTTAATAATTGTTTTATGCCTTGGTATTCTCGTTCAATTGCAATAATAATTGCTTTTTGCAGTAGTAAATGTTTTATGCCTTGGTGTAGTCATAATTATTACGTTGATGCAGTAATAACTGTTCTATGCCTTGGTATTCTCGTTAATTTCAATAGTAATTGTTTTACACCGTAATAATTGTTTTATGCATTGAGGCAGTAATAAATATTACGCTGATGCAGTACTAATTGTTTTATGGCCTTTATATACTCGTCTAATTTGCATTAATAGGGTTGTTAATTTAGGCAATGATGAGGTGGATTCACAAAATTAATTCTTGTTTAAATTGCCTTGTTATTACTTGCTTAAATTGTAATAACAATAGGTTGTTTAACTTGCAAGATTAATAAGGATGGTGGAATTCTTTAAATTTCTTTGGTTTTACATGTCTAATTGCAATAATAGGGTTGTTCACTTGCAAGGTCAATTAATTTTACGGCCAACTCACTGCCAGATTGATATTTACCTCGTGGTTATAAATTTTATTGGGTCAATTCAATTTTACTGCCAGTTTAGTAGGCGAAGGAAGAAGAAAAATATGTTAGGCTAGTATGAAGGAATACCCATCTTAATACCCTAYGATTCCAGGTTATGACTAGTTAGACTAACGCTTGTATTATTGTATGAAATATTTATTGTTTTATAAGGATGTTTAGGCAATGAAATAGTTACATTAATGCTAAAGTGAATGCTGATAATTAGTGTTATTTGTCTTAACATAATGAAAATGTAATGAGCATTGGAACGATGTTATTAGATCAGGGATTGATTGAGGTGATGCTAGGCTAAACTTAATGCTTATGATTATGCTATTGTTTAAAGTAATGAGAACATGATGAATATTTAATGGTTATGTTAAGAATGTATAGACTTCCTGGTGCAATAAGTTTATGGAACTTAAGGTCTACACTAATGTTATATTGGATATTCATGCTAACGGTTATATGGATTAAGGATTATGCTATTAGTTATCATGAACCCATGTTAAGGAATCAAGGTTCTTGGAACTAATGTTTATGCAATTGGAGTGGAATGGTTATTTTAAGCTAAGATTAGGTAGTTCCGTTTTGTTTTATGTGATACTTATACATGTCATGATGTTGTTAAATTAAGTTGGAAGTTAATTTAGGGTATGCTCCTTAATTATAATGTAGATGTTATTCCAAGGTTGCAGGGTCATTGAAATCTATCAATTATACCTTAATGTAAAGTGGGGGTGGTATCTCGTCGAACTTAGAATTTAAATGGAGCCTCGGGTCTGTAACTAATATCAGTGAGTCTTAGATAAATGCCCTATCGTCTTAATGATTGGATGCTTATTAATTATGGCCGCGCATGCATGTATGATTTTCTTGGTTGGGTCGGTACCATTGTCCTTGAAGTCAGATTTAGTGCCTGGTCATAATAACGGTTGATGTGGTCTGAGTCCTTGTCTCGTGTTTTCCTTAGGATACGAGGGTTCTCTGTCGTCTATTGATGCGCTGAGTTGTAATAATTTGTAGGTTGGACTGCTTGTGTCGGGCGGGAATTAATCACCTTCAGTAGCCCAAGCATTTATGTTTGTACGCTTCCCTGCGTCAAGAATCCAGTGCYGTATCAAGAGTCTCGGGCTGTTTAAAGGCACAGTTCCACTCTTGCGACACACTCTGAGCCGTATCAGTAGTCTCGGGCTATTTAAAGGCACAGTTCCACTACTGTGACTCCACTGATGGATTCTTTCGTCCTGTGACAGTACTGTACCTAACCCTTGGTGTCTATTTCTGCTTACCACTGCTAGTTGCATGCCTTGTGTCCAAGGGCATTATTTCCTTGTTGTCACAATGATAGGTCGTGTCGTCTCGTTTGTGTTCGTCTTACTTGCGTCTTGTTGGTCCGAGTGGTGACGTAGAGTCGAGGGGGTTGTTTCTTCGACATGAGCGCACACACCTTAACAAATTTTTTTTCACCTGTTGATAGAGTAGTTGTCCTTAACTAGGAGGGGTGTTACATATGGTATCAGAGCCAGTTTGACCTGCGACTTGGGGTTCGCTGCGGCTTTCGTTGACATGAGTTGGTTTTATTATACTGTTTCTGATCGATTTGATTGTGTGGGTGCAGGTCATCATGGTTAGAGGACTCCGCAGAGGCAGACGACGAGGTGCTAGGGGAGGAGGCGAGACGCCTCCAGCAGCATCCATGCCTGAGGGGTATAACCACCAGGGAGACGAGCAGGTTCTCGAGTAGGAACATATATCATTTGGTGATGTTGTGGGGATGATGAGATCCTTTCAGCACATGTCTGAAGCTCTGATCAGCCGTTTGGACAGAGACGAGGCTAGGGCGCCGGCACCCCCTGAGGTTTTGCCGTGCGCACCAGCCATCACAGGTAGCATTCACCGTGAACTCGAGAAGGTAAAATTTCCCGAGTTCTTTGGTGCCCTAGACGATGCAGCCGCCGAGGCATGGTTGGAGAATATGGTGATGTGCTTCGCACTTCGCGATTATACCTCCAACATGAAGGTCTGCATGGCGGTCTTTCAACTGAAGGGGAGCGCTCTTCTATGGTGGAAGACGCTCCTGCCGCAGCTAAACATGGTTGTGGAAGATGTGTCATGGGAGCTGTTCGAGGAACGGTTCCGCGAGAGGTACCTTTCTAACGAATTAATTGAGCGTCAGCTCAACAAGTTCAACGCGCTACTACAGGGAGGTCGTACGGTGCCCGAGTACGAGGCACGTTTTATGGAGCTGCTCTGGTATGCTCTGCACCTTAACACAGAAAAGCTCAAGGTCAACGGGTTTGTGTTTGGCCTTAACAGTAGTCTACGTGCCAAGGTTAGGATCTTGATGCCTCAAACCTTGCACGACGCGGTCCAAAAGGCCCTCATAGCTGAGGAGGAGCTTATCAGCGGGGGTCAGACCAGGACTCCAGCGAGACCCACAGGGCAGAGTTCATTGGGGGCGCCGCGACATCAGACACCAGTGAGACATACGCCGGGACATCTTGGCTTCTATAGGGGATCCATGTTCACTACACCTAGACGACCGCCGCTTCAGCAGCGGACACCTTATCGAGGACCACAACACCAGCAACAGCATCACCCACAGCAGCAGCAGTTTAGGCCTGTTCAGCAGAATAGACCAGGATTTCAGGCCGGTGGCCAGTCCTCTTCTACTTCTGGTACCATGACTACTGGGCCGAAGAAGGGGTGTTGGACGTGTGGGGAGCCGCACTACCAGCGCGACTGTCCTGTGGAGAGGGCCAGAGCATCCGGATCAGCCAGACCTACTACCGTGGGAGATATGGGCAAGGCCCATCGGATTCATGCAACGGTGAATAACAGCCAGGCAGAGCACCAGTCGACTGTGCTCGAGACGACAGGTACTATCGCTGACCAGACCCTTAGTGTTTTGATAGACCCTGGAGCTACTGAGAGTTTCATTTCTGGCGCAGCGCTAAAAAGGATTAAGGTAAAGGCAGTCGAACAAGATGAGTTTATCTTCGTAGAGATGGCTTCTAGAGCCAAACAGAAGGTTGGAGGAAAGGTTACAGGCTACGCCCTTAACCTGGGAGAGTTTGTCACAAGAGTCAACTTGTACGTCACGATCTTAGGATCTTATGACATCGTGATCGGTATGGATTGGTTGGAAACGCATGAGGCAATTCTCAACTGTAAGACGAAATGGTTGAGCTTGGTCGATGACGAAGGACAGAGACGTGTGATTGTAGGGAGGAACTAGGGAGTTTCCCTGCGGTTCATTTCTTCCTTACAGTTACGGAAGAGTATGCGCAAGAGGTGCAAACTTTATGTGATCCTCACGCTAAACGAAAAGAGAGCAACAGAAGGCCTAGAATACCTTCCAGTGGTGAAGGCGTTTGCGGACGTATTTCCAGAGGAGTTGCCTGGGATGCCACCGGAGAGGGAACTGGAGTTTACCATAGACCTGAAACCAGGAACTAAGCCAATAGCAAGAACGCCTTATCGGATGTCGACCTCGGAGTTGCAAGAGTTGAAAATGAAGCTGAAGAAGTTGTTGGACCTGGGACTGATATGTGCTAGTGTGTCATCGTGGGGTGCACCAGTCATTTTCATTCAAAAGAAGGATGGATCATGGAGGCTTTGCATTGACTACCATCAACTGAACAAGGCTACGATCAAGAATGAGTATCCCTTACCAAGAATTGACAATCTATTCGATCAAATGAAGGGTGGGACGGTGTTCTCCAAGATCGATTTGCGATCCGGATATCACCAGTTATAGATCAAGGAGGATGACATTCCTAAGACTGCCTTTAAGACGAGATTTGGACATTACGAGTTTACGGTTTTGCCTTTTGGATTGACAAACGCCCCAGGGGTGCTCATGAGTTTGATGAACGGGGTGTTTCGTGAATACTTGGACAAGTTCGTCCAAGTATTCATTGATGATATTTTGATCTACTCACGGACGATGGAGGAACATGATGAGCACTTGCGCTTGGTACTACAATGTTTACGAGAACACGAATTGTATGGGAAATTGTCCAAATGCTCTTTTTACCAATCGAGAATTCACTACTTAGGGCATGTCATCTCGAGCGAGGGTATCGCCGTGGATCCAGCCAAGGTTGACGCTATTATGGAATGGCTTGTGCCAACGAATGTCACAGAAGTGCGTAGTTTTATGGGATTAGCAGGATACTATCGACGGTTTGTTGAGGGTTTTTCGAAGATAGCAAATACGATCATGGAATTGCAGAAGAAAAACAAGAAGTTTGTTTGGATGGAGAAATGCTCGGAGGCCTTTCGGAGGCTCAAGGAGTTGCTGACAACCGCGCCAATACTAAAGGTCCCTGACATGGACGCAGAATTCTTGGTATGCACTGACGCATCCAAGGAAGGTTTAGGTGGAGTCTTGATGCAAGACGAACGAGTGATTGCGTACATTTCGAGGAAGCTGAGAAGGCATGAGGAGAACTATGCAATGCACGATTTGGAGTTATTAGCCATCGTATATGCCTTGAAGGTTTGGAGACACTACCTTATTGGACGAAAATTTAAATTAAAGACTGATCATTGTGGACTACAACACATTTTTACACAAAGTGACCTGAACGCACGACAATGGAGTTGGTCCAAATTGCTTAGAGAATATGATTTCGATATCACTTACATTAAGGGAACAATGAACCGAGTGGTGGATGCCTTGAGTCGGAGGCCACACATCTTTTCGGTATTACCGCTTCAGACAAATCTACGTGAGAAGATTCTCACCTTACAGCGTGATGATGACTGGTACATAGAAGTCAAGGATTTTATCGGACAAAATGCAATGATGGTACCACGTTATGAGGGATATTCACTTGATAGTGACGGTTTATTGAGGTTTAGAGGTCGGATTTACGTACCACCTAACGACTAGTTGAGGATGTTGATCCTGAGAGAGGCTCATAGAGCATTTTACATCGCTCACCCGGGAGTTACGAAGATGAGGACAGACCTCAAACCTTTATTCTTCTGGAAAGGAATGAAGGCCGACATAGTTAACTTTGTGGCTAGATGTCTAGAGTGTCAGCAGGTAAAGGCTGAACATAAACACCCGACAGGATTACTTCAACCACATCCCATTCCAGAATCGAAATGGGAAGTTATATCGATGGATTTTATTGTTGGATTGCCACTGACGGTAAGGAGACATGACTCAATTTTTGTAGTAGTAGACACTCTGACGAAGAGTGCTCACTTTATTCCTGTGCGTACGACGTATCAGGTGCCTGACATAGAGAGAGTTTTCATCAGCGAGATTGTGAGGTTGCATGGCGTGCCTAAAAAGATTATATCCGATCGAGGATCAGTGTTTATTGGACGATTTTGGATGAGTTTCCAAGAGTCCTTGAGCACCCAGCTTAACTTTAGTACTGCATATCACCCAGAGATGGAAGGACAAACAGAACGTACGAACCAAACCTTGGAAGACATGTTGCGCATGTACGTGATGGACCAACAAAAGAGTTGGGAGGAATTCTTGCCTCTAGTAGAGTTCGCTTACAACAACAGTTATCAAAGCACCATAGAGATGGCACCTTTTGAGTTTCTTTATGGGCGACCGTGTCGGATTCCCTTGAGTTGGGATCGGCTTGAGGATAGGGTCCTGGTGGGACCAGAAGCGATCCAAGAAATGGAAGAGCAGTTGCAATACATAAGACAAAGGATTAAAGAAGCACAAGATCGACAGAAGAGTTATGCCGATGCGCACCGAGTCGACCGTAGCTACGAGGTCGGCAATCGAGTCTTCTTGCGGGCTAAACCGCATAAGAGTTTGATCAAGTTTGGAAACGGAGCTAAAATATCTCCTAGGTTCATGGGACCTTTTGAGATTGTGGAGAGAAAGGGGCCCGTGGCCTATCGACTAGCCTTGCCTGAGTCCTTGAGGCGTATGCACGATGTTTTTCATGTATCTGTTTTGAGACATTATATTAGTGATCCTACACATATGATTGAACTGATTTCCTTGCAGGTATCGGACGAGGGAGCGCTCATGGCTGAGCCGGTCTGCATCTTAGATCATCGCGTTCGATAGTTACGACGTCGAACGGTAGATCAGGTCAAGGTTCAGTGGGACAGTTATAGTCTACACTCGGCGACCTGGGAGGACGCAGATGATATGCGTCAGCAGTTTCCATTTCTGTTTGATGGATAGACTTATCATACTGTGATACTTTATTTTTGCATTATAATGAGAAACTTCAGGACGAAGTTTAGACCAAGAGGGGGTGTATGTAACATCTCGCTCTAGCGCAATGAGAACACTTATTATTTGAGGACACTTGCTTGCAAGTGATATGGACCCTTTTTGATGTTAGACCTATTATATTTGATTATGATGTGATGGACAGATGACATGATGTGTTACTTTTTGATGTAGACGGGTGTTATTGATTCAGTTTGATTGAGTGTGCAGGGTTTTTGACCTTGAGGATGCAGAGGCATCGATAGATCCCCCTTCGACTCCGGACTGAGTTAGGGAGTGTTCTTTTGGGTTGATATGTTTATTATGATGTTTTATTTGATTGATGATTTGATGTTGACATTTCTGACATGATTATTGCTGATGCAGGCTGACGATAGCGCACTTACTTGACTCACATATGGAGTAAAGGGGCCACACACAATTGCAAATAGGTTGAGGGAGAGGGGTGGACAGCAGCCCTGCCACCGCCTGCTAGCACTCCCGCCATGGCTCGAACTGTAGGTTAACGATTACCTAGTTTGAGAGGACCCACGATGCCGTGAGGGTCGACTGTGACAGTCGCTAATGATGATTCTAAGGGGTGTGCAATAAGGCGGGGGCCGTATTCCTTAGAGCCCTTAGTCTCCTACTAGTTCACCTGGCGGAGTATTGACTCCAGGGGTTATAGAGGTTTACCAATCAGTTCAGTCAGTGAGTGGCACCCTTGGAGCACGTGGTGAATCCTGAAGGGCACGTTGCATAGAAGAAACTTAGTCGGCGAGTGGCACCCTTGGAGCACATGGTGCATCCTGAAGGGCACGTCGCCAAAAGAAATTCCAGAGGCGAGCGACACCCTTGGCACACATGGTGCGATCTGAAGGGCACGTCGCGGTAAGGGTGGTTGATGGAGTCAGCCTAATTAGCCCTAAGTCTTCAACACCTGAATAAAACCTTAAGCATTACCCTTAACCAATCGTCGCCTAGCTCAGAATCTAAACCCTAAGCCTAAGACCTTCTAGAAACCGAGGGGAAATTTTAGTGTGGCATTAACAAATAAAAATTCAAAAAAAAAAAAAGAGAACAAAAACTCAGACCATCACCCTCTCTTTATCCTTGTCTACTTAATAAAACTATCCTCCATCGCCTGATCTTCCAGTGTCCATCTCCCTTATACTTGTCTAGTTCACTTTACCACATCGCCATCCCTCCTCGTAAATCCTCTTTATTCATTTTTGTAAAACCTTTACTTTTCCCCTATACTGGTTTKCCATCGCCTAAATCCCTCTTTAATCYTGAAAATACAGATATATTAATGGTAAATTAAATGATGAATGCATGTTTATTAATAGAAAAATGAAAATATATATATGTATAGTTTATTATATACAAATTATAAACCAATAAGTTAAGCATGTGGAAAAGGGAAATAAAAATGAAATATATAAACGAATAAAATGAAACAAAGGGGGGAAATAAACAACAAAAAAAATGGGGAATAAATTAAAAAAAAAATGAGCGCACATACCCTTGAATTTTTGAAAAAAAAAAGAAAAATAAAAATTGAATTATATAAACGAAATAAACTAAAAAGAAAAAAAATAAGAAAGTCAAAAGAGGAAAAGAGGGGGAAAACCTAAGTAAAAAGAGAATTAGGGCTTGAGGGGATAAAGGGATGGGAGAGGGGAAAAGAAAGGGCTTTTTGGGCTGAGATTGGATGGCTATGATGAGAAAAAGAGAGACTGACTGATTTTCTGGTAGAAGATGGGAAGCCTCAGCATTTTTGGGTGGTAGCTCAGCCTTGGAGGCGAGCTGAGGAGCTGGTTACTCTATGGTTGTGTGTGGCCCCTTTGCAGCTCGGGGGGATGAGGGGGAATAAGAGTACCCCTAGCGTTTGGCTGGGAGGTACCAATGAGCTCATTGAGGTCGGCAAGCAGGAGCAGAAGCGGCAGGAGCAAGGAATAGTTGCGGCAAGCAAATAAGGCCAAGGTATGTTCCGAAACTGAGTAGAGTAGAATGCATAGTGAATTATTGTTGCGATTGTGGTTGTTTTGTTTGGGAATGTTGTTTTACTCATCCTCCATACTCTGTATGAAAAGGGGGGGGTTTTCAGAAGAATCCTTGTTATGGGTTAAGGGATTAGGTAAATCTGTGGTGGGTTATGCCATCTCGTTTTTATGACGTGAGTAGTTTTGTTTTCTTCTTCCAGTAGGAATTACGCTGGTTACAGTGGGCATTTGTAATGGGTGTTTACATATCTATATATAATGACATTTATGTACAGTAGGGTTGCTCCTTTTTCTTTTACTGGGCGTTTATTTTACTCCTTTCTTTTAATGGGTTCTCGAATGCACAGTGGGCGAATTTCGGGCAGTGGGGTTCCGTATACCTTGATGTAGTGGGAAATCTACCTGTGGTTTTCATTTTTCTTTCTTATAAACCCCTTTTTAATTTATACCGTGGGAAACTGTTAAGCGGGATTTCTCCTTATGCGTTGCTGGGCGTACACCCGTTTTCTTTTTATACAGTGCCTCTACATCCAGTGAGCTTGATCCATCATGGGTTTTTCCTTGGGAGATTTTGTATACACTGGGCGTGTCTTCTTTCAGTAGAATGCTCCTTATACCTGCTGGTCGGTTCTATAACTCTAGTGGCCATCCTTACTGTAGGCTCCTCTTTTCCTAGGATGGGCGTGTTTATGTATCCACTGGTGCCTCTTCCTTCAGTGGGTTTTTTCTTTTGGTGGGCGTTCTTTTGCCATAGGGTTCCTCCCATCTCAGAGGGCATTGTTCTTTGATTTTATTCTGTTTCCTCAGCTCAGCGAGAGCGTGTGGCCTGATGAGTTGGTCATGGTTTCTCCTGCGCTTTACTGTGGCTCGCACCTCATGCTCGGTGGTGATGGCTACTCACTGTGCGCAGGCCCCAATGGTGAGACTGTACATCGATATCGCTTGAGGATATGTAACTTTCATGGGCGTGTAAGACCACACGTTGCTCACTGCTACCCATTTTAACGTTTTTTTTCTTAATACTGTAGGTTAATAAATTGTTTCCAATGCGTTGTATTAATAGGTTGCCCTTGATTTTATCCTTGCACAATCGTTGTGGTTTTTTTTCTAAAAAGGGAAACCCTAATGTGGGATCCGTCCTGTTAATATTTATGGCATCTTGGTAAACTCGTTTTAACAATTTCACACGGTCGATTGATAACCTTTGCGACTGTAGCAAGCTGGACGCGTTCTCCGTCCTGTAGGGTCGATGGTTGAGGCTGCAATGACCTGAACACACCTTTCCATCCTGTAGCGACCCTCCCTTCATTAATCTCTAACCTGTAAGGGACCACTGCCACTAGAATGCCCGAAGTAGGGACAACCAAGATTACACGTATCAATCCTCGGGTTTTTAATTTCAACCTTGCGTCATTAAATAAAGTCATTGCCGCTTCAGTTAAATTTTCTGATTTTGGGTTGTCGTGTGATTATATTGTCATTTATTGCAGTTTAATAGATATTTCCATTAAATTTTATTGTTGATATGTGGTTTATAAAATCCGATTAGTAGGGTTGTCTTCTCTTCAATATGGCATTGTTAACGTAAAATTCTGCAGTAATAATGTTGGTTTAAATTGCTAGGGCAACGTTGAGTTTAATAATTGTTTTATGCCTTGGTATTCTCGTTCAATTGCAATAATAATTGCTTTTTGCAGTAGTAAATGTTTTATGCCTTGGTGCAGTCATAATTATCACGTTGATGCAGTAATAACTGTTCTATGCCTTGGTATTCTCGTTAATTGCAATAGTAATTGTTTTACGCCGTAATAATTGTTTTATGCGTTGAGGCAGTAATAAATATTACGTTGATGCAGTACTAATTGTTTTATGGCCTTTATATACTCGTCTAATTTTCATTAATAGGGTTGTTAATTTAGGCAATGATGAGGTGGATTCACAAAATTAATTCTTGTTTAAATTGCCTTGTTATTACTTGCTTAAATTGTAATAACGATAGGTTGTTTAACTTGCAAGATTAATAAGGATGGTGGAATTCTTTAAATTTCTTTGGTGTTACATGTCTAATTGCAATAATAGGGTTGTTCACTTGCAAGGTCAATTAATTTTACGGCCAACTCACTGCCAGATTGATATTTACCTCGTGGTTATAAATTTTATTGGGTCAATTCAATTTTACTGCCAGTTTAGTAGGCGAAGGAAGAAGAAAAATATGTTAGGCTAGTATGAAGGAATACCCATCTTAATACCCTATGATTCCAGGTTATGACTAGTTAGACTAACGCTTGTATTATTGTATGAAATATTTATTGTTTTATAACGATGTTTAGGCAATGAAACAGTTACATTAATGCTAAAGTGAATGCTGATAATTAGTGTTGTTTGTCTTAAAATAATGAAAATGTAATGAGCATTGGAACGGTGTTATTAGATCAGGGATTGATTGAGGTGATGCTAGGCTAAAGTTAATGCTTATGATTATGCTATTATTTAAATTAATGAGAACGTGATGAATATTTAATGGTTATGTTAAGAATGTATAGACTTCCTGGTGCAATAAGTTTATGGAACTTAAGGTCTATGCTAATGTTATATTGGATATTCATGCTAACGGTTATATGGATTAAGGATTATGCTATTAGTTATCGTGAACCCATGTTAAGGAATCAAGGTTCTTGGAACTAATGTTTATGCAATTGGAGTGGAATGGTTATGTTAAGCTAAGATTGGGTAGTTCCGTTTTGTTTTATGCGATACTTATACATGTCATGATGTTGTTAAATTAAGTTGGAAGTTAATTTAGTGTATTCTCCTTAATTATAATGTAGATGTTATTCCAAGGTTGCAGGGTCATTGAAATCTATCAATTATACCTTAATATAAAGTGGGGGTGGTATCTCGTCGAACTTAGAATTTAAACAGAGCCTCGGGTCTGTAAATAATATCAGTGAGTCTTAGATAAATGACCTGTCGTCTTAATGATTGGATGCTTATTAATTATGGATGCGCATGGATGTATGATTTTCTTGGTTGGGTCGGTACCATTGTCCTTGAAATCAGATTTAGTGCCTAGTCATAATAATGGTTGATGTGGTCTGAGTCCTTGTCTCGTGTTTTCCTTAGGATATGAGGGCTCTCTGTCGTCTATTGATGCGCTGAGTTGTAATAATTTGTAGGTTGGACTGCTTGTGTCGGGAAAGAATTAATCACCTTCAGTAGCCCTAGCATTTATGTCTGTACGCTTCCCTGCGTCAAGAATCCAGTGTTGTATCAAGAGTCTCGGGCTGTTTAAAGGAACAGTTCCACTCTTGTGACACACTCTGAGCCGTATTAGTAGTCTCGGGTTGTTTAAAGGCACAGTTCCACTACTGCAACTCCACTGTTGGATTCTTCCGTCCTGTGATAGTACTGTACCTAACCCTTGGTGTCTATTTCTGCTTACCGCTACTAGTTGCATGCCTTGTGTCCAGGTGAATTATTTCCTTGTTGTCACTATGATAGGTCATGTCATCTCGTTTTTGTTCATCTTACTTGCGTCTTGTTGGTCCGAGTGGTGACGTAGAGTCGAGGGGGTTGTTTCTTCGACACGCGCGCACACACCTTAACAAATTTTTTTGCTCCTGTTGATAGAGTAGTTGTCCTTAACTAGGAGGGGTGTTACACTATCCCTCCTGAGCTTAACTCCTATGAATCCTTCAGAGATTTTTCACACGCTTCTCACCCTCGACCTCCAACAACTCTCAAATTTTTGGGTCCTTCAGATCTTGTGCACTCGCAACAATAATTATCCCTACCTCCCTTTTCTCAGACTAACTACTAAGAACTCTAACCTTGGCTTGCACTTCACCTGCATGGTTCTAATAACCCAATTCAACTCTGGGCAGATGAGAACAAGAGTTCAATTGTCTAGCCTCATCAACGCACTCTATGTGGATGAATTCCACTGCACTCTATGCAGGAATCTCCTGGCTCAGACAGAGAAACAATTGAAACTCATTCTCCTCTCCTTCAGACTTCAATCAATCTCTGAAAACACATGCACAACATATTCAAAAGCAAATACATACAAAGGAAGCAAACATTCACAAGTGCATAAGAAACATACACAGAGAAAACAACACCAGTCATGAAATTGAATCAAAAGCTCTCTCTATTAATCCAATCTGTACATGAGGGCTCTCCACAAGTTCTGTGTTTTGCTCTCCTCTTCAGAATACTTGATCCATGCTAATGTTACAATGTACAAAGGAGGGTGCCTATATTCCGTTTTCCCTCTCGAAATCTGAAACTATCAAATCTACAATAAATTCCTATCTAACAGCATTAAACTATTAAATGCCTTCCTATATACAATACAATACAAATGCACTTCATTACATTAACTCATTAATGCTTTGTGAAACAAATATCAAGGTGAAATTCAAAAAGAAGTTTGTTGGCTTGTCCAGATGTCTTTCCCTGCTCCACGCGCTAGCTCGCTTGATGAGTGAGCGATGCTCCTGCATCATACTCCTCGGCTCGAAAGATTTCATGGGCTCCTGTCCATGAGCTCCTGTATAGTGTGCCCATGCTTTTGTATCACTGCCTCTGTCTCCCAGCTGGCATCCTCCACTGGGTGATTCTTCCATTTCACTAGGTATTCAAAATACTGCTTCCGCCTGGTCTTCCTGCCTACTCTTTTATCCAGTATGCACTCCATCTGAGCCTTCTGTGCAACTGGAAATTGTTTCTGCCACTGGACCACTGGTTCCTCAGTTCCAGTGTCTGCTTCTCCAGCCTTGTATGGGTATAAATCCGAAATGTTGAAAATCAGAGATATCCCGATGCCATCCGACAACTCAATTTTATATGCATTCTCCCCGAATTTCTTCAGGACTCTGCATGGCCCAATTTTCTTCATTTTGAGCTTATTGTACGTTCCCCTTGGAAACCTTTCCTTCCTCAGGTGCGCTAGAACCATGTCCCCAACTTCAAACTGAAGTTGTCTCTTTCGCTGATCGGCTCTGCGCTTATACTCTTGATTTGACTTCTGTAGTCGTTGCTTCACCTGCGTGTGAAGTTCCTCCATCGCTTCAGCGAACTCTTCAGCACTCGCGCTACTAGTTTCAGCCTGTCCTGACTCCCTGAGCTCAGAAACTCCCCTCGACTATGTCCCATACAAAATATGGAATGGGCTTCTTTCTGTACTCCGATTCACCGAATCGTTGTACGCGAATTCTGCCTGTGGCAATATCTAGTCCCAATTGTTGTGGTGCTGTGTCACCAAACTTCTCAATAAATCCCCCAAGCTTCTATTGACCACCTAGGTCTTCCCATATGTTTGTGGATGGTAAGCTGAACTAAAAGCCAAATTAGTTCCCAGCTTCTTCCATAGCGTCCTCCAAAAATGACCTATGAATTTTGTATCCTGATCTGAGACTATGCTCCTCGGCAATCCATGCAATCTCACAATTTCTTTGAAAAACAAATTCGTGATGTGTGTCGCATCGTTGGTCTTCTGACATGGTATGAAATGTGCCATCTTCGAAAACCTGTCTACCACCACAAATATGGAATCAACTCCTCTTTGTGTCCTCGACAATCCCAGAACAAAATCCATGCTAATGGCTTCCCATGGTCTCTCGGGTATAGGCAATGTCTGATAGCACCCTGTGTTCTGCTTTCGACCCTTCGCATGTTGACATATCCTACACCTGTCAACAAACCTCTTTACATCTGCTCGCATTCCTGGCCAATAATATGATTCGCTCAGCTTGGCGAATGTCTTATCATGTCCAAAGTGACCTGCTAAGCCTCCGCTGTGTTTTTCCTTTACCAAATTCTCCCTCATGGAGCAATTCAGTATGCACAATTGATTGCCTCTAAACAACAATCCATCCTGGATCATGTAATCAATCCAAGGAATCCAATCCCTGAGAACTGGATTCTCAGCTGCCTCGTACGCTTCTCTAAAGTCTGCATCTCCAGCATACATGTCCTTCAGATTTTCAAAACCCAGCGTCTTGACTTTAAACTCCTGCAGCAACAAACATTTCCTTCTCAAAGCATCAGCTACTTTGTTAGCAGTTCCCGAAATGTGCTTGATCACAAATGTAAAATTCTTCATGTACTCTACCCATTTCTCATGCTTCTGGTTCAAATTCTCCTGTTGACTCACGAACTACAATGCGTGATTATCACTGTACAAAATGAATTCCTTGGGTATCAAGTAATGCCTCCACTTCTTCAATGCCTATATGATGGCATAGAACTCTTTGTCATACGTGGAGTATTTTACCTTTGCCTCATCCAATTTTTCGTTGAAATATGCAACAGGTCTGTCATCCTGACTCAAGACCCCTCCTACAGCATACCCACTGGCATCACATTTCACTTGAAATGTTTTCTGAAAGTCAGGCAACACCAGCACTGGTTGCTCTATTATCTTCTGCTTCAACAGGTTGAAGCTCTTCTCAGCCTCCGCTGTCCACTGAAAAATCTTGTGCCGCTTCTTCACTGTATCCATCATTGCTGTGCTAATTCCACTAAAATTTTGACTGAATTTCCTGTAGAAACTAGCCAATCCATGGAAACTTCTTACCTCGAAAAAATTTCTCGGCGATGGCCAATTCCTGATTACTTCCACCTTCTCAGGATCCATCTTCAATTCATTCGCCGAAATCACAAAACCTAAATAAATGAGTTTTGTCTTCATGAAGGAACACTTCTTCATATTGATCAGCAGCTTCTCCTGCTGTAGCCTTCTCATCACAATGGCCAAATGTTCCAAGTGTTCAGCCTTTTTCTTACTAAATATCAGTATGTCGTCCAGATACACGACCACAAATTTGCCAATGAACTCCCTCAGGACTTCATTCATCAGCCTCATGAATGTGCTCGGCGTGTTTTTCAAACCAAACGACATGACCAACCATTCGTACAAACCTTCGTTTGTCTTGAATGTTGTCTTCCACTCATCTCCCTCTCTCATCCGGATCTGGTGATATCCGCTCTTGAGATCAATCTTTGAAAAATAATTTGCCCCACTTAGGCAATCCATCAAGTCATCCATCCTCGGTAGTGGAAATCTATACCTGATGGTGATTTTTYTTATCGCCCTGGAGTCTGTACACATTCTCCAGCCTCCATCCTTCTTCGGGCTTAGTACTGTTGGAACAACACATGGACTCAGACTCTCCCTCACCAGTCCTTTATCCAGCAAATCTTGCACTTGTCTTTTGACCTCCTCTTTCTCCTGAGGTGTCAACCTATACGCTTCCTTATTCGAAAAACTTGCTCCGGGTATGAGGTCTATGTGATGACTCACACTCCTCATTGGTGGCAAAGAACGAGGTAGTTCGTCCACGATGATATCAGTGAGCTCTCCCAACAGTTATTGAATTTCCTCTGGTAAGTTATCCACTCTTGTGCTTGTCAAGACAATTCTCGGCTTCCTAACAAAAAAGAATTGTGGATCTTCATTCTTCTCCATCTCCGTGAGAAGTTCTTTCCCACTCATAAGAAGTATCGTGCTGGTTACTTCCGGATTCACTTCTTTGTCCTTTATCGGAAGCAATGTGTGTGCCTTCCCATCCTTCTCCAAGGTGTATGTGTTCACTCTCCCATCATGAACAACATTTCGGTCATACTGCCATGGTCTACCCAATAATACATGACAGACATCCATGGGAATGACATCACATAGGATCTTATCCTTATATTCACCCATTTTAAATTCAACCAAGCATTGTTTTGTAACACATACCTGGTGTCCTTTCTGTAGCCATGACACTTTGTATGGACTCGGGTGATCCGTCATCTCTAGCTCCAGCTTTTCCACCATCTCGGTCAAAATGAGATTATTGGTGCTTCCGCTGTCCACTATGACCTTGCATTTCCATCCCTTGGTCTTACAAGTCGTTCTGAACAGTCTGGTTCTTTGCGTTGTGTCTTCCACCTCCTTCTCGGGTGTTAACAAAATTTTATGCACCGTTAGTGACTTCCCACTTCCAGTGTCTTCATCCTCAACATCACGCCTCTGCGCCTCGGTGATGTGGGCTTTTCCTCTGTCCATTTTCCTGTCTGGACAATCCACGACTTTGTGTCTGTCTTTTCCACATGTAAAACATGTGATGACTCCTCCTCTGCCTCTTCCTCTACCTCGGGTGCGAGGAAAAGTGTTCACGTCGGCATATCTGCCACCCTGCTCTGTATGCTGCCTCCTCGGCTCAGCATATTGCTGCCTCTGTTTAGTTTGTGGTTGCCTTTGCTGTGAGGTTCCACCTCTCTCAGCTTTACCCTGAGGCCTCCTCCATTTCTCCTTGGGCTTCTGTGTTCTTTCTTGAGCAACCGCTTTGCCTCTGGGCTAACTCCTCCCTTGCCCTCGCTTTCCCTGCTTGCGGCTCAGCTTCTTCTCGACTTTTAGAGCCATATGGTACGCATCCTCAACTATTCGGATGGTAACCATGCTCAATTCATCCTGAATTTCATACCTTAAACCATTCAGGTATCTTGCCACCATCTCGTCATCACTCTCCCGATGACCAGCTCGAATGTTGAGCCTGTAAAATTCCTCGGTGTACTCCTTCACCGTCATTAACTTCTGTCTCAGGTTCTGCATTCACCTGAACAGAGTGATTTGGTAATCTCTGGGGATGAATTTTGCTTTCATCTTAGCGATCATCCTGTCCCAGCTCTTAATTTTTTGTTTTCCTTTGCAGCGCCTATCATCCTGTAATTCATCCCACCATAAGGTTGCATGTCCTTTCAATTTAGTAATAGCGTGCCTTACCTTCTTGTCCTCTTTGATGTCTTCATAGTCGAAGTAGGTTTCGAGTGCTCGGATCCAATCCAGCAACTCTTCTGCATTCAGGCTTCCCTCATATACAAGAATGTCCATCTTGGTCTTTGAGCTCATCCTAGCAATGGCTCTAATCAACCGTTCGGTTGAGGCATCCTCTGCTAAGACCTCTTCTGCATCGTGTCCATTTTCCTCTTCCACCTCGAAATCACTGAACTCTCCAGCACCAACTCCGTGTCTCTACGTAGTCTCCATCTCCTCAAGCCTTGCTCGGAGATCTCTCATCTAGCGCTCTATTTCTGGGTTTCCTGCTGGCCTACCCCTTCTTCGCGCATCCCTGTCTTCTTGATCAGGTGACTTCCTTTCTCTTCTTGGCGGCATGATGTAATCCTCTTCTCTCTGCTACTGGAACAAAGAGAACTCTTTTCCGGCTTTGATACCACTTGGTGCGAAGTCGCGACCCTCACGGTCCAACCCGCTCTCACCAGGACCTTCTTCCACACAGCCCGAAGAGTCAAAGACTCTTTCAACTCCTCTCGGGAGTTCTTAATACCTACAGCTATTTCCATGGTGATCTCCCCTTTACTTTTCGGGAAATCGAGATTCGCGATATCGCGAATCTCGTGAGCACAGTTCACATGCAATTCGAAACCCCGAACCCCGATGGGTCAACAGGTCAACACTTTCTCTCTTCGGGGATTTTCCTATCGGGAAATCGGCACTTGTGATGCTATGATTCACTTGCGCCACAAACTCCGAACCCCAAACTCCGATCTGACACCACCTGTCAACGCCTCCGGTTGTGGCTTACGATCTGACACCTGTCTCCCCTCTCATGCTATTAGGAAATCACGATTCGAGAATTCACGATTCTAACACACAAGGTCACAGACCTTGCCAAACCCCAAATCCCGACTCCTTGGAATCTTGCGCCACGTGTCCTTGCTCTGATCGACGGCTCCCGTAGGTTCGGGAAATCGCGATTTGCGATTTCAACGAGTCTGCGCCTCACCTCGTCAAATGCCGAATGACGATATGTGATGGCTTGATTCCTCCTACGCCTCAGGACTAACTCCTGCGAAACTTCTCCACGATCTAATGGTCAGCAGGATTTCACGATTCTC
Source organism: Picea mariana (assembly GCA_032191745.1). NCBI lineage: Eukaryota > Viridiplantae > Streptophyta > Pinopsida > Pinales > Pinaceae > Picea > Picea mariana. Next base: position 4,863 of record JASDQU011102334.1, on the reverse strand, counting down.
CTCCTACGAACCCTAACCATTGATTCTCTGCCTTAGAGATTTCTTCTGCTCCGCAGCTTCTCTCAGTTCGAACCTCACCTGGGTCTGTTCCCACAGTGTTCACAATGAAACTATCCCTCCTGAGCTTAACTCCTCTGACTCCTTCAGAGATTTTGCACACGCTTCTCACCCTCGACCTCCAACAACTCTAAAAGTGTTGGGTCCTTCAGATCCTGTGCACTCACAACAATAGTTATCCCTTCCTCCCTCTTCTCATACTAACTACTGAGAACTCTAACCTTGGCTTGCACTTCACCTGCACGGTTCTAATAACCCAATTCAACTCTGGGCACACGAGAACAAGAGTTCAACTGTTTAGCCTCATCAACGCACTCTATGCGGATGAACTCCACTGCACTCTATGCAGGAATCTCCTGGCTCAGACAGAGAAACAATTGAAACTCATTCTCCTCTCCTTCAGACTTCAATCAATCTCTGAAAACACATGCAAAACATATTCAAAAGCAAATGCATACAAAGGAAGCAAACATTCACAAGTGCATAAGCAACATACATAGAGAAAACAACACCACTCATGAAATAGAATCAAAAGCTCTCTCTATTAATCCAATCTGTACATGAGGGCTCTCCACAAGTTCTCTGTTTTTCTCTCCTCTTCAAAATACTTGATCCATGCTAATGTTACAATGTACAAAGGAGGGTGCCTATATTCCATTTGCCCTCTCGAAATCTGAAACTATCAAATCTACAATAAATTCCTATCTAACAGCATTAAAACTATTAAATGCCTTCCTATCTACAATACAATACAAATG
>JASDQU011102333.1:0-11963 GCA_032191745.1 Picea mariana | reverse complement strand
CTTCAAGCTTCATGGTATGCCACACTCTATTTTTTCTGATCGTGACCCAACTTTCACAAGCAATTTTTGGCAATAATTGTTTAAGTTATAGGGCACCCAATTGCCTCTCAGCACAACTTATCATCCCTAGACTGATGGTCAAACGGAAGTTGTCAACAAGTGTTTGGAAATGTATCTAAGGTGTTTTGCCTTTGAAAAGAAAAATCAGTGGGCTCAATGGTTACCCCTAGTTGAATGGTGGTACAACACTTCCTACCATACAGCTACACGCATGACTCCTTTTGAAGCGGTATATGGATAGAAGCCACCTTCAGTTCTCTCATACTTACCGGGTACCTCGAAGGTCCAGGCGGTTGACCAAACACTTACAGTTCGAGAGGATATTCTTCGTACCCTTAAAGAGAACTTGGTCATGGCACATAATCGCATGAAGCAACAAGCAGATCAAGGTCGCTTTGAACGTCAATTTGCAGAAGGGGATCAAGTGTTTCTGCGACCGCAACCATACAAGCAAACTTCCATCAAGGCCGAGGATTGTCAGAAGCTAGCGCCCAAATTTATGGTCCTTATACAGTTCTCAAGCGTGTGGGACAAGTCGTCTATCAGTTATCTCTGCCCAGTCAGTCGAAGCTACATATTGTTTTTCATGTTTCATGCTTAAAGAAGGTGATTGGAACTAGGTGCCAAATTCAAACCAACCTTCCCGAGTTAGCTGAAGAAGGATCCATTTGGCTACAACCATAAGCATTTTTGGACCAGCGTGAGTGTCGCCTGCGTCATAGAACCATCAAGGAAGTGCTAGTCTAGTGGAAAGATACAACTCTAGCAGATGCCACTTGGGAACCAACTACCATTCTGCAACAATTTCCACATCTCAAGCCTTGAGGACAAGGTTGTTTTTAAGGGGGCGAACATGTTAGTGTCCTAACTTGCACATAGGTAGATCAATATATTTGGATGTAATAAAGGTCAATACTAATAAGGACTTTCAATAAAATAGAATAAGGCAAATGTAAGAAGACCTAATAGAAGCTTCCGCTTCTAGAAGGATCTTCCTCTAGATGCTTCTCTTGATAGACATATTTAGTATAAATAAGGGTCGAGGGTATGAAAACCCTAGCTTGGAGATTATTGTAACAGAGCATTGCTCGACTGGAGGTTGCCCCCTCGAAGAGGCCTATGAACAACAAAGAAGGAAGTATGAAAGAAAGAGTTTGTAGGGAGAGCGTCATAAGATTAAGCCACCTATCTTTGATGGTGAGAACAAATCTAGATAGGAGGCAAAGTCTTGGTTGTTGGGGATGAGAAGATATTTCCGGTTTCACAATTACTTAGGGAGCATGGAGACTAGAACTTATATTTATAATTTTCAAGGTAGGGCTTCCATCTAGTGGGCCTAGTTGTGACAAGTAAAGAGAATTAGTGAAATGAGGATTTCTTGGAAGTAGTTCAAGAAATATTTCCAGTAGAAATATCTCTTCGAGAACTACCAAAAAAATAAGATGAAAGAGTTCCATGAACTTAAATTGGGGAATACAACCATGAAGGAGTATGATGTAAATTTTATAGAATTGTTGAGATATGTTGGGTACATTTGAGATGAGAAGGTAAAAATACAACGTTTCCTAAGTGGCATACCTTGTTTCTACGAGGATAGGATTCAATTTGATGAACCTAAGGCTCTTAAAGAAGCAATCCAAAAAGAAAAATACATGTATGATCAGATCAATGATGAGGTAGCTTTCCAAAAGTCCTAAAAGGATAAGAAGAAGGCAAAGTAAGATCAAAGACAATTTCATTAGCAAGTCTTTCCTTCTTAACCTCCTTTGCTAAATCGATCTCCTCTTGCAATTTATTTGCCTTAGCATCTGACTCAACTTTCTTCTTAGCTTCCTTCTTGTTTTCTTCTTCTATATTTTGTAGCAACTATTTCCTCTCATCTTCTTGCAATATCCTCTATTGAAATTCCTTAAAATACTCCCCCACACACCATTTCCTTTTCTTCACCCCAATCTCAATGGGCATATGGCCAAGTGAGATATACCTCCTTAACATGCTTCTTTACTATTGAATTTGGATCATGCCTTATGAATCTACCATCTTTAAAATTGTTTTCTTCTATGGCATAAGCCTCCATTTCTACAAACTTGGAATTATTCAAACATACATTGCTATGTACATAGGATATGTTGGAAAACATTTCTTATGAGATTTATGTAAGAATACATTGAAAGAATGAAAGATTGTTTGAGATCCAATCTCCTTGATTACTAGCCCATTTGGGACAAATTTAGGCCACATGTGTGGTGGCTTCATTTCCCCATATATCATAATGAAAGTCCAATGCTTGTAAATGTACTAGTCACTTATCTCACTCAATACTGCCATAGCCTCATAAGTTGATCTCCATGTTGGTTCACATAAAATGAGTTCGCATATTGAGAAAAGAAACAATCACATATTTGAGAGAAGTACCTCATGTACTTGTGTCTCCATAAAATATGGCAATAAATTTGTACTGGAAGTTCAATTAGACTCCAAGACCATCCCATTCCTATGAAATCGTTGGTCACACAAACAACATCTAAGAGGTAGGATGGAATATAAAAATCTAGAGGAGAGTCAAGCTCAACAAACTTAACTCCTGACAAAGCCTTCATCATTCATCACGTTGTGGGATAGAATATTTGCCTAGTCAAATATTAATCCCGTTTTGACAATAGTGTGCATTATAGGCACCCAAGAAACTTTGAAATGCCCATAATACCTTTCCCCATATAGATTGCTAATGAAAGTCACATCATAAATGTAGGGCTCTCTTAAGCTTGTAGGTAGATAGATGCCATTACTCCATGATCTAAACTACTTTCTCTTGATACACCACTTCTTAAGTACCTTGTGATAATCATTGTTAAGTTCTACCACCCATTCTGATGTCACGTGTACCTCAAGATCAACAAATTTATAATACATGTGTAGTTCACTTGACATAAAAGAAGTAATGCATTGTCCTCTATCATTGGCCACTATCCTTTCCTCCAATCTAACATGCTCTATGATCTATTGGATTATCTTTGCACAAGGCAACACAACTAGCCTCGTAGCTACATTATGTAAACATGATTTCCTAATATTTGGATACACCTCTTCATCCTTCTCATCATTATCAATTGGGTCTACCAATATAGAAAATGGAGGATATTTCTTGTCTTTAAAGAACTAAAACAAATCTAACCATTATAGAAATTAGCTAACCTTGGGTTATTTTAGGTATCAATTTTTTTTTCCCTCTTGAGCTTTGTCACAACATCCTCCACAAGTATTTTCTCCTCCTCCATTGTGTGTTTCTCTTTTTTCTATATCTTGGGATTCTTCTTTTTAGGAGGTAAGTAGACAATCTTGGCAAGTTGTTCAAACAATAGAGCATATTAAAAATATTATATTGGAATACAAAATCAATGACGATTCTGATAAAAAAACTTGATTCCTTCTTCTTGAAGTAACATGCAAGTGCTTCAACGTTGAAACATGTACATTAACATTATTTCTATTTGAAAAATCACAATAAAAAGGAACTTCAATTTTAAATGCATATCCATAATAATAATAATAATAAATTGTAACTAGAATTGATTACAAGTCAAATTGATATCCCTAATCTCAGCTAGGGCCATAACCTTAATTTAACTGAAAATGAGGCGTAGGCTCTAAAACACAATGCTTAAAATGTCGTGAACAAGGGATTAAATAAGGGGAATTGATAAATAAGCTATGAAGCTCTCAATCATAATCATAATGATTGGGAATTACAAGTATAAAAGAAAAACAACAATCCACAAATTTGATATAGCAATGATGAATAAATATTCCCAATTTAACTACCAAATCCCAAGAATTCAAAACAAAATCTCAAAATCAACACATGCAAACACTGTGATAACACAAAATTCAAAATAAAGATGGAATTAAACTCACTTGGCGAGTGTAGTGAAGAAATTGGGACAAGGATGGCATGGGTAACTGGAAATCCTAATCAAACAAGTGTGGTCTGACATTGCCTAGAGCTATGCTCATAATCAAAATGAAAATGTGAAATAATTGTGATATAAAAATAGTTCATTTTTTAAATAAAATTGCATAAAACCATTAATAAATTTCGAACGTGATATATATATTATGGTTTGTGTGAGAATCTATGGTGATTGGCCATGTCAAATTGAAAGGTATGAAATAGTGGTGCAATTATCAACGGTTTTATTTGCATAATGTTCACAAAACACCTGAACCATTAGAAGGGTGAAAATGATCAATATTCAAAAACCTTCTTATAGTGTTGGAAGAAAACAAAAGGTTGATGTTTAAACAACCTTCAATTGTATCAAAGCACAATTAAATATTATTCCTTGAACATTCTCCAAATGGTATCGGAGCAAAACAAAAAAATCAATTTGTGAAATGTTTTCGATAGTATTGGAACAAAACGAAAAACCAATCTAAACATCGAAGTAACGATTGTGACTCGAAACATTGGAAATGCATGATGCATTGTTGGAGGGAAATGTAAAATCAAACTAAAGATTAAGTCTGATAGACCATCGAACGTGTCAAATAAAAGTGAAGGATTGAAAATAAAAAAAAGGCTATGATGCTATCGAAGAATTTGAAAAGATTGAATCTTGGAAAAGCTCTAATAACATATCAGGTAGGTTAAAAACATGATTTCAAAATGCTTTGATGAGCCATTGAAACAAAATGAAAGATCGATTTATGAAAACACTTTGATAGTGTATCGAGAGAAATAAAAAAAATCAAGTTTAGAAAATGTTCGAATATCATTGAAAGAGTATAAAACATCAATGCTTGAAATCACCCCGATAATGTATCAGAGAGATTCAAAAGAATTAGGTAGGTTAAAAACATGATTTCAAAATGCTTTGATGAGCCATTGAAACAAAATGAAAGATCGATTTATGAAAACACTTTGATAGTGTATCAAGAGAAAAAAAAAAAAAATAAATAAATTTAGAAACTGTTCCAATATCATTGAAAGAGTATAAAACATCAATGCTTGAAATCGCCCCAATAATTTATCAAAGAGATTAAAAATAATTACTTAGCCAAAACCTTGAAGCAAATTGAAATTCACTTCTAAGAGAAAATATCTTTTAGACAAATGAACAAGAAAAATAAAGGAACAAAATCCACCGTGAACAAAGAAAAGAAAAATTGTTTTCAATTAGAGATTCAAACATAATGCAAATATGAGTAAATGACATAAGAAATATTTCATTAGGAAAGAATTAATCTGTAACTCAAGTTGCATTCAAAGTAGGGATTTAGGTCAAATCATCAATTTACAAATTTTAGAAAAAGTAGGGTCCCAAAATTGAAAAAAGCTAGGGGGATCATTGAGGCGTCAACATATGAGCAATGGAATTCCATTCTCTTGAAATATTAAAAATTTGAGAATTCTATCCATACAATAATACCCAGATAGGAGTAATGCTCCTATAGAAATAAAAGAAAAAAAAAGGTCTAGGGCTAGTTGAGACCATTATGCGAGACCTATCTCAAAGTACTCATTGTATGATGTTGATCGCATTGGTATAGCTCTTCCTTAACCCTTTTGTTGGACCCACATTTACCATTGTAGAAACCTATCTCAAAAGACTACTCGTGGGACACTAATCACGTTGGTAGAACTCTCCGATAAACCCTTTGGTGTACCCAATTATCCCATGGTGGCCACTAGAAACATGACCATGGATACCCATATCACCCAACTGGAAAGCCAATTTTCTCAAATCGAAGGATGAGTCTCTAAGATTGACCACCTACAAGAAAAGGTTTCAAAGATTAATTGCTTGGAATGACAAGTCATTGAGATCAACAACCCGCAAATAACAATTTCTACAACTAATGATCAACTATAGTGAGTAAGTGTAATTGTAGTAAGAAAGGGGCAATGGTAGAAGCCACCGATACAATAGGTTAGTGGTGAATGATCTATAGGAGGTGAGCATCACATAGAACCACCCTTTTTAGGTGATCAAAACCATATATCACATAGATTTCCTAAAGTAGACATGAACACATTCTATGGCTCTAACCCAACATGATGGGTTACCAAGATGGAACAATACCTTTCCTCCAAGGTATTCACGATGATTCATTGAAACTCAAGGTGGGTGTGTTAAAGAGTTAGCAATGGTTGAAATGGCATAAGAAGGCCTATGGGGGGTACATCGTCTAGAACTAGTTTGTGAAGGGACTTTATGTTCGATGAAACATGTACTATTTTTTGGGATGGTTGACCAAGTTGAGCCAAATATGCATAGTTGAAGACATTAGTACTTCCTTTCAACAATTACAAATCCACACATAAGGCATGACAAACACTTTTTTCAAAGAATGTTTTATCAATGGTCTAAAGGAGATATTAGCACATGAGTCTAAATAGATCACCCTACTACTTGGTTGGAGGCCTCTTAGTGAGCTTGGTGACTTCTTTATGTTGGCCGCATGGATGTTGGTTGCTTGCTTGAGAGGACAACTTGCTTTGGAGGAGGAGCATTGGGCATCTAGGAGGGGTGCATTAATCTCTAGATGGCATGGGAGTATCATCTTGTAGATGGGTTGCTTGTAGTGGATAAGAACCACAATCATATTTAAGTATAGAGGAGCTTTCGCAGTGCAACATATTATATATCATTTTTGGGATTAATGACTTACTCTACCCAGTTAATCCCAAAAATGGTATCTAATATGCTACACTGCGAAAGCCCCTCTATGATTAAATAATAAGAGTGAAGGGAGCTCTAACTGAATAGTTCATAAGGCAGAATACTTGCTAAGGTTTTGCAAATGGGGTAGCAAGCTAAGTGGGCTTGATTATGGGGAAAACTCCACAGTTAATCGCGCTTGAGCTAGAGGTGTCTTGGGATGGGTGACCACCTAGGAAGTCCTGGTTACCGGGTGCAAGCCCCAGAAGTGATGATTGATTCTATGCAATTCATTTCGTTGGTTTCAATCCCACCTCTGTGAGAATCACCCGATGAAGTGAGTGCTAAGTGGACTATTCAAATCATGAGAATTATTGGTCAGTTGCGACTAATACTCATGGATATGGGTCATACATTAATGACTTACTCTACACAGCTAATCCCCAAAATGATATCTAATATGCTGCACTAAAAAAGCCCCTCTATGCTTAGATAATAAGAGTGAAGGGAGCTCTAATTGGATAGTTCATAAGGCACAATACTTGCTAAGGTTTTGCAAATGGGGTAGCAAGATAAGTGGGCTTGATTGTGGGGAAAACTCCACAGTTAAGTGCGCTTGAGCCATAGGCGTCTTGGGATGGGTGACCACCTGGGAAGTCCTGGTTACCGGGTGCAAGACCTGGAAGTGATGATTGATCCTATGCGATTTATTTCGTTGGTTTCAATCCCACTTCTTCACCCTCATGAGCATCACCCAATGCAATGAGTGCTAAGTGGACTATTCAAATCATGAGAATTATTGGTCAGTTGTGGCTAATACTCATGGATATGGGTCATAGATTAATGACTTACTCTACGCAGTTAATCCAAAAAATGATATCATAATCATATTGTCGACCACCCTCACCTTTCATATAAATAGTGGGATGAGAAAGTCATTTAATATAATCACCAACATTGTACTCACTCTTTGTACTTGTCTTAGAGAGACATCTTGTAGGGAGCAAGATGCATTGTTCATGAAGGAACCCAGAGAGAGAGAGAGAGAGAGAGAGAGAGAGAGAGAGAGAGAGTACTTGATATTGTGGATTCGTTCATTACTCACTTGGATTAGAAATGTGAGGAGTGGAGCACACTAGTCTCTCTCACTATTTGTATTTTCATTGTATGATCACTATTGTCTTTGAGCACTATTGTCTTGGATAAGTACAAGGGTAATTCTAGGGTTAGGGTTTCACCATAAGGAGGAAAATAATATAGGGTTTGTGAGAAACCCTAGAGGGTAAACTAAGTATTGTTCTTATAACTCTTGTGAGAGAAGAAGACTAGGGTTTTGGAAACAATAATGCTACTTGTTATACTTGTTGAAGATGTAGTGTCTCTACTACTAAGCCCGTAATTTGTTTTTATACCATTAAAAATTATATGCAATGCAACATGTTGGAATTTTTGTCATTGATGTCAAGGGATTAATGATGTCATTAATGCCATATTATGGAATGACAATACACACAACATTTCCAATGTTGATTTATATATATAGGTCTACAAGTATATTAAAAGAGGGGTGCATGTGAAAAAGTAAAAAGTGAAATGGTGGTTTCAAACCTATGGGTTTGGGGTATTTTCCCATGGTATTTGGGGTATTTTCCCATGGTATTAGGAATCAATTATTTAATTAAAGGACATGTCCCTTCATGAAGGGTTATGAAAAAATATAAAAAGGAAAGCATTGAGAGAAAGTTAGTGTGTGGAAAATGGATTAGTAAAGATTGAATTGTGAAATCAATTTTAGATCATCTTGGCGTTTTCGTGATAAAATTTTTTAGTATGTTTCAGAGCTTGAAATTTGGAAGAGATAGAGGAGAGACCGTGGTGTATATGTTGTACAAATTTCAGACATTGGTTCACTATACTTTTAGAGACATCCCATGTGGAAGTTAGGGTTCCCGAATGCTCCTGAAATCAATTTCAAATAGATCAACTTGACACTTTCACTATAACTTATTTTCTGGGATGTTTCAAACCTTGAAAATTTGCAGAGATAGAGGAAAGATCTTGGTGTACACGTGGTACAAAATTTAGATGTTATTTCTCTACACTTTCAGAGATATGCCCTGTGAAAGTTAGGGTTCCTAAATGTTCTTGAAATCAATTTCAAACAGGTCAACTTGACACTTTCACTATAACTTATTTTTTGGGATGTTTCAAACCTTGAAATTTTGTAGAGACAAAGGAGAGATCTTGGTGTACATGTGATACAAATTTTAGATGTTAGTTCGTTGTAATTTTTGATATATGCTATGTGAAATTTAGGGTTTACGAATGGTCTGAGATCAATTTCAAACAAGTCAACTTGATATTTTCACTATAATTAATTTTTTGGGACTCTTCAAACTGTGAAAATTTCAGAGAACAGAGGAGACATACATAAGTACCTCAGGTAACGATTTCATAATCATATTTTCAATACATGGCATGTTGTACAAGTTCATTCTTGAGAAGAGGCCCAAAACAACAAGCTTTGAGAAAATTACCATTTGGAAATTCAAATTTTGGTTAGACCTGGTAAAGGTAGAAGTAGTGAGAAAATCTGGTGAAGGTAGAAGCAACGAGTATACCTAGTGAAGGTAGAAGTAGCAAGTAGAATCGATGGAGGTTGGTGCAACTCACAGAAAGAGATTGGTGTCTCTTGCTAAGTGGTGCTTAGTGGTGGGGATTGGTGTCTACGGAGATCTGTAAGAGATTGTTGTCTCTTGCTAAGTTGGTGCTTAGAGGTGGGGATTGGTGTCTCCAGTAGATTAATTTCTATGAATATATGAAAGATATTGGTGTCTCTTGCTAAGTTGGTGATTAGTAGCGGGGATTGGTGTGTCTAGTAGACTGTTGTCCATGAATATCTATAAGAGTAGGTTGGTGCCTACGAGGATTTGTATTAGTGGGTATTGGTGTCTCTAGTAGGTTGGCGCTTACAAATATCTGTAACAATAGGTTAGTTCCTACAAATAATTATAAAGAAAAGTTTTGTGGTTTTCTCTTAAAAGGGTTTCCACATAAATCTCGTGTTGCATGTTCTACAATTAATATGTGATTGTTTTCTTAGGGTTGATGAATGCTTTAAAAAGGAAAAAAATCATCTTATATTGATTCACCCCCCCTCTCAATATAAGTGTGTGCTCAACAATTGGTATCAAAGCAAGGTCTTTTGAAAACGGTCTAACCACTGGAAGGTAGATCTCAAGAGAATACATGGTCAGTCAAGAAGGTTTCTCCACAAACATGGCTACATCATTTGACAAAACAAACTATGCCTTCTAGAGCACAAGGATGCAAACATATCTAATGACCCTTGGGTTTGATATTTGTGTTAGAAAAAGAGGATCATAGAGAAATAATATAAAAAAAATGAGAAAATAAAACACAGAAGATACACAATACAATAGAGACATGGATATATGTGGTTCACCCAATATGGACTAAGTCCACCAAAGAAGTTGCCAGTCCTTCCTTTATTATTATGCAACAAATGAAGGGATACAACCTAAAACACACACGATGTAACTTCCACTTATTTTCTCACAGTCTCCTCTCTCAGAATACAATATTCACTCACAACCATAGCCGCAATAAAATTCCCTCATACACAAAAGAGGGCTTCCTTCTAGTTAAAAAAACCCTAACATAACTTCTACTTTCAAATCTGCAACCTAACGATGAACGATTAAGATTGACTATGAAATTACAATATTTTACAAGGCAATTTTCTCAAAAATTTCTCTTTGGGGCCGCTACCCTCGAACCCCTACTAGGGGGGCAACTCTCGGTGACAGATGTGGGGGGGAAAGTCCCCACACACACCCCGTCAGGAACTGGGATCCAAACATGGTTGAAACAAGACCTCTGAATCAAGAAGATAATCAGTCTCCAAAACCAACAATTTGGTAATTGGTCATGACTGCTTATACAACCCCAACAACTCCACCAACAGATGCGGCCAAGAAGAAGTCTAGTGAACATAGTGAAAAATATATGAATGCCATCTTGTGCGGTCTATCAGAATCTGAGTTTGTCAAGGTGATGCATTGTGGATCGACAAAAGAATTTTGGGACAAGCTTCAAACTACTTATGAAGGTAGTGACAAGGTTAAGAAGGCAAAACTACAAACTCATAGAATATAGTTTGAGAACATGAAAATGAAAGATGAAGAAAATGTTTCAGCCTATCTTCTTTGTGTGGATGAAATTGTCAACACCATCTGAGGACTTAGTGAAAAGGTTGAAGAATCGATGATTGTACAAAAGATTTTAAGGTCACTCCCCTTAAGATTTGATGCCATTAAAGTTTTTTCCATTGAAGAAATTAAGGATCTTTATTTAATAACAATGGATGAATTGCATGGGATCCTCATGTCATATGAAATGAGGATAGAGAAATAAAATCCATCAAATAAAGAAGAAACCTTCAAAGCCTTAAAGAAGACAAAGAATGGAGAGCATGACTCAAGTGATAGCTCCAATAATGAATCAGATGCAGTGGAAGCCCATTTTGGGAGGAATCTCAAGAAATGATCTAGAAAATTTAAAGGTAAACTTCCCTTTAAATGCTTTAATTGTGGAAAAGTAAGACATTTTGCTAATAATTGTCCATATACAAAGGATGAAAGTAGCAATGATTAAAAAGACCATAATGTAGAGAAAGTGAGAAAGCATCATCAACATAAAAATAACCACAGACATGAGAAATATCAAAAGAAGAAGAACTCTTATAAGCAAAAGAAAAATTTTTACTCAGAGGGGGTTAGTGACTCGTTTGAAGAAAGTAGTGAAAGCTGTTTCTATAGCGATAGAGAATAAACTCTCTTTATGACAATAGAAACAAAGATTAATGAAGACAAAGGGATAGAAACGATGGACTCAGATGAAGAGGAAAATGTTGAAACAGACGGGGAAGTGAATCTTGAAGAATAATTCATTTGTGCCTTAAGTGAAATAAAGAAGCTTTGGAAAAAGAATTTGAAACAAAAGGAGCAGTTGCAAAAATATGAAGAAGAGGGTCGTGGTTCAAAAGCCAAATGTCACAAACCATTGAAGAAACGAAGAAGGCTATTATCAGACTAAATATTCAATTAGAAGAGGCAAAAATGGTAGAAGAGGTGGTGAGAATCCACCCGAAGAAAAAAGAAGAAAACTACAAAGAGCTAGAATCCAAAATTGTTTCCTCAAGAAAGGATTTGGAGAAAA
>JASDQU011102332.1:5471-17001 GCA_032191745.1 Picea mariana | reverse complement strand
CAATAGGTCACTTTGTCAACCGTCCCATACCTAAACTTAGAAAGTTGCATAGGGCCTTTGAGCACTTGTTTGATTCATGAGGTGGCTTTGATGCACATTCTTAGGTGACTCTTTTATTGACTTGATTTACTTATCATGATGCATTTGACTTGAGATCCTTGGAGGGCATATTCATTATCTTCGTAGGACCTTGCTTGATGGACAATTTTGGAGGAACAAGCCTAGCTTGGGCTTCCTTGGGGCATGAAGCGCACATGGTGGATACCATGGCCCGCACACTGGATGATGATGACAATATTTGGAGGCTTGAAAGACACCATGGAAGATCTCACCTAGCCCATACAAGCCCAATGTTTCACCTTTGGAGGTCAAAATGCCACTTTGGAGGGATTGATGTCACCCTAGGGCTAGGGTTTTGGTGGTGGTGGTGTTGACTTGATTAACACTTGGTACCTTTTGATGGAGGAAACCCTAGCGCATGAGAGGGAGGCCTTTGGAGTCATAACGTTTCACCTCCAAGCTCAAACTATTTGCTAGAAGTGCCAAAACGTCACCCTAGAGAGTGTTAAAGCCATCTTTAGGGTTTCTTATGTGCATTTTTAGGGTTAAATTTGAATTTAATATTGTGAAGGGGAAAAATAAATGGAAATGTCTCCCTTGTTTTGTGGTTTACCTTAAATTAAGTGGAAAAACACTTTTTAGAAGATTTGTATAAATAAGAATCATTTCATTTCATTTTTATCATAGGTCTCCCATCTTGGAAAGGATTCTTGGCTGAAATTTGCGCCCCTCTTGGGAGAATTCATTCTCTCTCTCTCTCTCTCTCTCTCTCTCTCTCTCTCTCTATGGTTTATCTCTTTTGTTATGGATTGAGGTGGTGCGCTAGCTCTTGGAGGCTCTTTCTCTTGCTTTGGTGATGAAAATACTTGATAACTAGGGTTTGTCTTGCCATGCTTTTTTGGATTGGTAAGGAAAATATGCATATTTTTAGTTTTCTTTCTTTTCCATGGTTGTTATTGGCTATATCCTTGGAGGAGTATAAGGGTATAAACCCTCCACCAAGTTTTATTATTTTTTGTTTGTGGAAAAAGCTATTGCAAAGGTTGCTAGGAGGAGTAAAAGGGCTTACACCCTCCTAAATCTACCTTGTTAGGTTTTACTTTCCCTAGGGAGTAAAATGGCTTACACCCATAGGGAGGTAGTAGATCTAACATGTTACAAGAGACTGCATTAACCCAATTGAAAATGAACTAATCTTTTTTTACATTGGAAAAATAAAATACTTGCATTGGAATGCGTGATTTTACGAGATATTGAATTTGTCTTAAATGGAATCAATTCATTTCCTTAAAAAATTCCTTGTGCCATAAGGGAATCCTCTTTTGGCCAAGGAATTTTTTTATGTCATAAATCCAATGCTACATCCAGTAGGGCTTCATAAAACACCTTATTTTCACTCATTACTCACTTGCCAACCGCCATAATTGCTTGTAAACTTGAACTTTTTTTCATCTGCTCATTGTCTATCATCTTGATGGTTTACTTGTGGATTTTTGGGGTTGGAATTTGCTGCTGTGAAAAATACTTTCTACAACCACTTGGATGTTACAAACATACTCTGAAAACTTCATACAACATCCCTCTAATACCACTGAAGTTTGTGCTTAAGTATTGGGAACTAATCTACTTGTTTTATGTTTCATTTCTCAATAAAACTTTGATGCTTTGAGTGGTTAAATATGCAATAATTAGCTTTACTTGTTGATATATACTCTTGTTTACTAATATAGTTTGGGACAACGAGCTTAACTTACTTGTCTGCTTAATCTTTGAGCTTGTATACTTGTCTCTTCTTGTGTCTTGGGTAGGTACAATTATCTTCCGTAGGTACTCAAGCACATGGAAATCATTAACCATCTCTGAGACTTGTTTCCAAGCCATTCTCCATGACTTAGTAGTTTGACCTATAGGGTCATCACTTCCATAATCTCACTATCCATCTCATATCACCCTAGGGTCACCAGGGATTCCCCCCTTGTGTTGGATTTCTCCTTCACTAAAGTGAGGGGAGGGTTTATCTAAGGTGATAGTGGGTAGACTCTTCCATAGTTATCATCATATCATGGATTGGGTCGAGATTTTCCCAACCTACAATTTTTGCGATAACATTTTAGTGTTGTTGTTGGGGAGGATTTTGAATCCTCTTTTAGGACCTAATGACACTTTGGAAAGCTTTGACCCCAAAGCCTTTTCCCGTAATCTTTCCTAGAAAATCCACTTAAGGGAAGTTCCCTTTTCCATTTTGATGAGATTTTCATAAAGTTCATCTGGCGACTTCATTTAGGTATTACCCTATGTAATGGAACCATGGTGTCACAGGACTTACTGTGGAAATTCCATAAGGTGTAACCTTCTATTGATGTTCAAAATATCCTTGGATATCCAAATCATCTCTCTACAGAGTGGAGTGAAAGTTTCCACAAATTTAATAATGATCCATTTCTAGCAGTCACCCATGTCATGAATTATATGAAGTATGCTTCAAGATTAAATGTTCTACATGAAGATGTGTTGATGAAAATTTTTGTATCTTCTCTGGAATCAAGTCAAAGGAGTTGGCTTTCACACTCATGTGATCCGAAAAGTATCCCATCTTCTACAAAGCTCATTGAATAATTTCTCAGGCATTGTCAGACATTTACTCAAAATTTGCAAAATAAATTCCAAGATCTTAAAGACACTCTTGACATATAAGGTTTTTAGGTGGATGACAAGACAATAAGTGAGGAATGGAAAACTGAAGAAGAGTATCATCCACCCACTGCAGAAAAAGTGTTGGAAGAACATATCCATGAAGAAAGTTGTCAAGAAGATCTCAATGATGAAGACCGAGATGATACATCGGTGTCCATTATCTTACTTGATGAAGTTATCCTGCCTCACTTTCCTCCTTCACATGAAGATGAAGAAATGATCAACATAATTGACACGGATGATCTTGTGGAAGACCCTTTTGACATAGTTGATCAACATATTGATTATTTTATACATGTTGGGAGACGTATATTGGGTGTGGGTTACAATTTTTTTATGGAGATCCTATCAACGACGTTGAAGGTAGCTCCCAAACAAAGGAGTTTGATTTGTCATCTTCATGGGACTGGTCTTCATGCATATATGATTCATATGTTTGGCAGCTTAATAATGAAATGGTTACATATTTGTTCCTTCCATTTGAGAATGAATTGTCGCAGCATACTCAGGGTGATATTTAGTCATCCTTTGGGAGTTATGATGCATATCCTTTTGGGTATACTGATTTTTTCTATGAAACATTTCAACCACCTTCGCCCCTGGATTTAAGTGGATACCAGTACATGGTCATTCTAGAGTAATCAAAGACTCACACCACATAGTAGGAGTATTTTCATCTTGGGGCCCTTCAGAAATATTTGAAGATGAGGGTATGGGAAACGAGTCCTTCTTAGGACTTGAGGTCATCCCTTATCATGTTTCCTCTTCTCTAGTGAATCATAAGGTTTTCTTGGGATCTCTTATATTTTCTTATCCTTCAGGGATAAGTGATATTCTAATTGAAGACGAAGACAAGCTATCCCCTATACGTGGTAACCCGATTCCGAGATGGATTGATCAGGCTTGTGGCCATTCACTCCAACAAGAATTTTTCCCTCCCACCCATCTCCACGAGTTTCTTTCTATGATTAATTAGATGCTTACTTATGCTTATGACTATTTTATGCTTGACTTATGTTTTTTGGACTACATTATTAAGCACAAGGGGAGATACCTTGATGAAAAGTTCAACAGGTGGTTACGATAGTTATATGACTTCACTTGATATTTTAAGGACCTGATCTTCAGGGCCCTAGGTAAGTAGGTAGGTCATCTTGCTTTCTTGCATTTGCACATTGATTGCTCATAGTATCTTAGTTTCATTTCATCTTTGATTTTCATTTTTCTCTACTTGCATTATTGATTTACATGTTACTCTTTCATCATATATATGAAAAATAAAAATAAAAATAAAACTTTTCTAGATTAGTTCTTAATTTTGAAAATTTGATTTTCGATTATATGGACAAAGGGTGAGTAGAGCCACCCTAGATTTCATAGTTTTATGTTTAAGTGTAGGATCAAGTCTGACCAGGAGATTCTGAGGTTCTCGTGCACTCTACGGAGAGTACATGTCCCCAAGTAGGAGCCAAATGTTATCCCCATTTCCTAGGGATAACTAAGCAGATGATGTCTCGAGGCCCTCACATTGAAGACATGGAGTACCGAGAGACAGATGGATGAAAATGTTCACTTTCATAGACATAGGCCCGCCTCACCACCACAAATCTTAGATTTATTATGATGGTATCTACCACACCAACTTTCTTCCAGAAGACATTGGGTATTACTCCATGAGGTACAAGTCAAGTATTATGGTGAGTGTCATTTCAATATTTGAGGCATTTGAGTGTGTTTCATTTAAATATGCTTTTGATTATGTAACGTCTGCTTGGAATTTATGCTCTTTTCCCTATTTAACCTTTGTGGTTGACATTGCTCCCTAGTGTTACACATCAAAATGTCATAGTTGAGTTACACACCCTAAGTGTCGCAAGTGTTGCAAAGTGACGTATGCACCTTGTTAAGTGTTGCATGCACTGTCTCAAGTGTCGTATGCACCTTTCCTAGTGTCGCATTCATGTTTTTTAGCGTCACAACCCCTTGAAACCATGAAAAACAGTTTCYCGTGACCCCTAAGTCATATTGGAAGAAGAAACCCATCATTTCAAGGTCAAAACACACCTTTTTCTTGGGAAAATCGACCTTTTTTTGGGCATTTATGGAGGGTGGCACCCCCCTGGCTATGTTGGGGGAGTGCCAMTTCAAGAAATGGMACCCCCTTGTCATGTTAGAGGAGCTCCACTCTATATGATAGAGTCTTGTGTCCATTTTTGGGGTACCTCTAGTCTTGTTAGAGGGAAAAGGGGGATTCTCCACCTTATTCTATGGGCTAGCTCTCTTGGTATGAGATTGGTTATGTTCGACCCCCATGCTATGGCTTCACCTTAGAATTTGATCCAAACCTTAAGGATCCATATCCTCAACCATATCCTTCATTTTCTCATGGTGGTTGTGCCTCTCAAGCCTATATATTGAAGGTATTTCCAAGGTGAGAGGAGGAAGATTATAGGCATCAAACCTTTGATTTTGGGGGATTCATATGCATTTTAATGTCAAGATTCATGCAAGGGATGAATGAAGAGAGCTTGGAGAGGTTGTTGCTGCATCAATCGGAGTTTGTAAGTATCTCTTTTTGGCTTTCCAATTAATATATACTTGGCCTATTTCCTTCAAGCTTGTGTATTTTCTCATTTGCTTGTCTATTGTTGCTCTAATATTCGTAGATAGACGTGTCTTATATAATCTTGTAGAGTAGGAGATAGTTGTTTTCCTTTTCTTTCCATTGAAGATCTCAATTTTCACTAGGGATCTTGGAGATCAAGTCAGGGGATTGGAAGCAGCGAGGACAAATGTAAAAACAGGTTCATCATATCCTTTCTCTCCTTCTCATTATGATTAGTTAAGATAAGTATAAAGGGATGTTAGTGTCCAATTGTACTATTTTTTTCCTTGTATAGGGGTCTAGTAATCCAAGGGAAGTTTCATCTATTCGTAGGTGAAACATTTCATAACAGAAATTGGTGACTCCATTGGGGAAGAACTTTGACTAGTTTTTCATATTTTTTGTCTTAGATCCTTTGCTTTGTTGATGTTTGAACAACATTGTGAAGACATTATTCCATATATATATAGTCCTTCTCTGATACCATGTTGAATTTTCTATATGAGATGATATTGTATGTGAATATATTATTACAATGATGAGTTTTAAGGATGCGTCCCTTGGATAATAAATAACTATATATATATATATATAGTTATTTATTATCCAAGGGACGCATCCTTTCATGGATGGTCACCATATGTTCTATATATATGGAAAACTCATCATTGTAATAATATATTCACATACAATATCATCTCATATAGAAAATTCAACATGGTATCAGAGAATGACTAGGATAAATTCCTCATAGGAGGGCCCAGGATCCTGAGAGAAGAATCACCATTGTGGGGAGAATCAAGTGTTCTGGTCACAAAGCTTTAGTTGGATATGGATATTAATTCTATTTCGAGAAGAGGGTTTATCCATGAAATTGAATTGCACACAAGATCCAAAAAACTGACCAAAGAGATCAACCATTACAGTCGAAGGCCAAGACAAGCCTGTACCCTCTGACTAGTATCCAAATCGAAAATGCTGGAGAGAGGTTGGAGATTGAAAAAAAGAAGATATTTCTCGGTTCAGAAATATGTGGGATGGAGTGCGAATGGCAATGACCATTGTTGTCAATAAGTGCATTATTTTAGGAGGGATCAGAGCTCCCTCCTCCAACCGCCATCATGATAACTATAGAAAGGTGTAAACCAGATCAATGTTGGAAACCCTAAGCAAGCTCTCTCCAAAAGGTAAACGCAAATTTCAGCACTTGGCGGAATCCCACATTAGCGGTTGAGTGTATCGACACATAAACACATTCACATGTGCCACAATAGCATGCGTATAGTAGAGGAAGAGTTGATTCCTCCATCTGGTGTAACTACGAACCGATTCCTCTATTTTGTGTAATGGAAAATTGATTCTACTATTTAATCATGGTAAATGTTTCATTGTTTTTGTGGTGGGATTGGAATGATAGGATCGCTACTTGGAAAAAATGTTTTCCTTTTAGAAAATTGAAATCTAATTTTGAGTGGAAGCATTTAGTAATAAATGTGGAAGCATTTCAGCCTCAAAGGAGCAATGAAAACTTTTTCTGAAGGGAGATGGGATCTCTATATGAGAGCCACAATTATAACTCTCTCTAATCCATTCGAATTAGGAGAATGTTTCCTTCATTTTTTTACTAACAATGGTCAGGATCGATTTGTTGGAGGACGTGCTTTGGTTTTTCGTTGTTGTCTCTAATTTCTCAGACGAGTTGATGTCGTTCCAGGAGGTGCGTTATGATTGTACCTAGCATGGAGTGGAATTTTTAGTTCTGGAACAACATAACAATGTTGTATGGATCATGTGCACCATGCTCTTAAATGTTCACCTTGAATTGTGTGTAGTGAGGGAGTCATGAGAAGGTTGTTTTGTCTCTCTGGAGGAGGCCATGTGTTTTCATCAAGATGAGGCAAGAAGATGGTGACATAAGTGCAGGAATAGTAACAACAAGAGTGGTGATGGGGAGTACTAAAACTCTATCATAAATAGGCATTGTAGATGAGAGTGGTGAGTTAAGGAGGGATGAAGGAATTCTGATTCTGTTCCTCACTTGGGTTCTCCCAAAACTCTTTGGAAGTCGAAGAGAGGAGAAGAAACACTTGTATGAGTTATGGGACAAAGAATTTCTTATAGAACAACAATCTCATTTAGCCTTTGGTTTTCATATCCCTGGACAGTGATAAAGAAATATGAATGTGGACACAACCCTGTGTGAATGGAGGTTTCATCATCTACAGGGTTATTGAGAAATACTATCACAAGGTCACCACCTTGATCATTATCTATATCATGAATAGGAAATGTGTTTGTAAGGATCATTGCATCAAACTTTAGAACGAGAAATATTCTTGTTTTTTTTTTTTTTTTTTTGTTTTGGGCAAGTTACCATGGATACCTGGTTAGTGGATTGTGCTGCTTCTAGGAACATGGCAATTTACCGAGATTCTTATTCTATGTGACACTCGTGGATATTCTTCATGAATACCAAGGATGAGGTCTTCGATAGATTCTAAGAGTTCAGGGCTCAGGTAGAGAATCTAACAGAGAAAGAAGATCAAGATCAACATGATTATTTGTCGAGGAGTGATCGAGATGGACATAAGAAGCAGTGAAAAACCATTTGTAGTTGAGATCATAGGAATCTTGTATCAATGTGTTGATTTGGTGTTTACCATGATGTTGTGTTCTTTGGAAAATGGAAATATTGTCACAGAGTCACAGAGGAAGTAGCCAGTGAGGAAGACTGGAAAATAAGGGATTTCAGTGACAGAGGGAGTTGGTATCTGAGTTTGATATGAAGGATATTGGTCTGATGCACTACTTTTTGGGTCTAGAGGTATGCCATAGGAAGAATGAGATCTTCCTGAATCGAGGATTTTTTTTTTTGGAGATCCTGAAGGGGTTCATGATGTTGGCATGTAAACCAATGGACACATCGATGACATCAAATATGAAGTTTTTGGATGACATGAATTTAGAGGTTGTGGATGCTACATTATACAGGAAGATGATTGGATCATTGATGTATTTTACAAATACACGACTAGATATATGTTTTTCTTTTAACACCCTGAGTCAGTACATGGTTGACCCCAGACATGTTCACCTGATTGCAGTAAAACATGTGATGAGGTACCTTAAAGGTACAGTGGATTATGGGCTCAAGTATGTTGTAGACAGTAAGATAAATCTACTTGGATATTCAGATTCAAATTATGTCGGTAGTGTTGCAAACCAGAAAAATAACTTAGCATGTTGCTTCACTTTGAGGATCCAATATGATTTCATGAATCAGTAAGAAGTAGTCAAGTGTAGCACTCAGTATGGATGAGGCTAAATATGTGGTAGCATGTGCATCTTGTAGATAAGAAGTGTGGATTCATAAGCTATTGTCTAGTTTATTTGGTCTCAAACTGGAGGTGACCTGTATTTGGTGTGACAACCAGAGTTTCATGAAGTTGTCAGGGAATTCGGTGTTCCAAGATAGGCCGAAGCATATCGAGATCAAATATCACTATATTAGATATATGGTGCAAAGGGGAGAAATGAGGCTCCAGTATGTGACTACCGAGGAGTAGGTTGTGAACGTGTTGACCAAGCCACTGTCAAGGATGAAGTTTGATCACTTCAAGGAAAATATTTGTGTGGTCCCTCTTCAAAGGGAGTGACGAGGTACAAATGCATTGCATGGTAGTGGATGTCTTGGGGACATGTTGTAGTTATTTGAGAACTACCCATAGGCATTGGATGCATTGGTTGTGAAGTCACAGGGGTGCATGTGATGAGGTACAAATGCATTGCAAGGTAGTGGATGTCCTTGGGACATCTTGTAGTTATTTGAGAACTACCCACATGCCTTGGATACATTGGTTGTGAAGTCACAAGGGTGCACATGATGAGGTACAAATGCATTGCAGGGTATTGGATGTCCTGGATACATGTTGTAGTTATTTTAGAACTACCCACATACCTTGGGTGCATGATCTTTGAAGTCACAAGGGTGCACATGATGAGGTACAGATGCATTGTGAGGTAGTGGATGTCATGGTGACATGTTGAAGCTATTTGAGAGCTACCCATAGGTAATCTTCGAAGGTAATATTCATAGGTAGTCTTCAGAGGTAATCTTGGCATAATGTAGAATGTCTCCCTCATTGAGGAGAAGTGTTGATGTTTGAAAAACATTGAGAAGACATTCTTCCACACACACACAGATATATACATATATGAAATCATATAATATATGACATGATATTTATAATACAAAGTATAAATATATATAGTAAATATGTTGTTATTTATTATCCAAGGGACACATCCTTTCATGGATGGTCACCATATGTTCTATATATATGGAACACTCATCATAACATGCAGGATTTGAAGCATTCAAAGGCTTATCTATCTCCTCCTCATTTCCCAAATCATAAAGCAGAGAATCATCAAAATTTTGGAGAGGAGGGTAACTCACTGTGTTTGTTTCTTCTTGAGCAGGAGTTTTGAGGACTTGGGTGTTTTCAACATGCATTATTGTTTCATCCTCGTGAATTGTCCCTTCATCTTTGACTGTACAACAAGGAAGATCCACTTCGCTTGAGGATTCCATTTTTTCTTCCTTCTCTGAATCATAAAACAAGGCATTGTCAACATCTTGAAAAGGAAAGTGACTAATCTCATTCTCTTCTTTTTGTGCACGGGGAAAAGGCTCGTGGATGGCTTCATCAGAGAGAGGAGGGCATGTCGATACTTTGTCATCTTGTTTGGGTTTCGACTCCTCAACTGTGTTTTCGGCAATCCTTTGCTCTTCCCTGTGGGGTTGGAAAACTTCATCAAGATATTTTCCCTTAGCATTTCATTGGTCAATGACTTGTTCCCCTTCTTCTTGGAAATTAGCAGTAAAAGTTCCAAGGGAAACTAATCTTTCCAAATTGAGAGTGTCTGAGGTATCCTTAGGGTCATTGATTTTGGTTCCTAGAGAGAAGATGTGTTTTCCCTTAGCCAAAGAAATGTTTTCCTCGATTTGTATAGCCATGTCATAAGCTTCATGAAGTGTTTTTGGCCCCTTTCTATTTAGGAGAAACCCTAAGTGCACCAAGAGTGCATTGGTATAGAGGTGCACGAGGTACTTTTCTTCAGGAGTATAGGTTGCAGGAATTTTATTTAGCAGTTTTTGAAACCTGCCCTCGAAATCCCTGATAGTCTCTTTCTCAGTTTGTCTTATATATTCGAGTCTTTTTAGTAATGTTTGGACATATTTCAGTTTCATACCCCAGTTCCTGAGAAAGGTCACTTCTAACTGGTCCATAGATGTGATGCTAGCAACAGGGAGATTATCATACCATTTTCTAGCATTCCCATGAAGAGTGGTAGAGAAAAGTTTCATCACCAAATCTTCAGCATCCTCAGTGATAGGATGGATTTGAAAGAAGGACCAAAAATCAACCATATGATAGTCATCTCTTTCCCCATCACTACTAGTAAATCTAGGGAGCCATTTTTCGTACTTCGGGGGCATTTGTCGGGGGTATCTGGTGATTTTATTCATGTCTAGGGGTTTGAAATTTCTGGGGTCCCATTGATAAGTCATGGTTGTCTTCGTCATTAGTGGAGTCGCCAGATAATTTTCTTGAAATTATCAAAGAAATAAGAAATTTAATCATCCTTAGTGGAGTCGCCAGGTAAGCTTGTAAGAGAAAGATTCTTGAGGAAAGGTTTACCAAAAAGTGTCGTCTTTGAGGAGAATTGACTCAGTGTTCCCCGGCAGCAGCGCCAAAATGTTATCGCACAGTTTGTACTTGGATGTAAAGGAAAGGTGAATGAAGACAAACTGACGTAACGGGAGACTATCCTATCACTGTCACCTCAATAGAATGTCCCTTTCTATATAGGGTGGTAGGCCCAAGGGAGACATCCCCGGTGACCTGGGATTTGGAGAAGGAAAAGGTTTAAGGCTGAGTAAATGTTTCCCTCTCACAAGTCACCACCGATCAGAAAGTCCGGCTAAACAACCAATAAAGATAATAATAACCAAAAATGTACCTGTCCGGAACAAAGCAACAAGAAACTATATTTGCAAGGTCACTTGTTGGTTAGTACTTCATATAATTGGAGACTTTCTCAAATGAAGCGATTGACTAATGTATTGATGAAGCAATCAAAGATGTATAGTAGAAATAGTCACGA
>JASDQU011102331.1:63224-77094 GCA_032191745.1 Picea mariana | reverse complement strand
TCTGAACTTCAATTTGCAGAAGGGGATCAGGTGTTTCTGAGACTGCACCCATATAAGAAAAATTCCCTCAAGGCCGAGCATTGTCAAAAGCTAGCGCATAAATTTTATGGCCCTTACATAGTTCTCAAGCATGTGGGTCAAGTCACATATCAGTTAGCTCTGCCCAGTCAATCGAAGCTACATCCTGTTTTTCATGTTTCATGCTTGAAGAAGGTGATTGGAACCAGGTGCCAAATTCAAACCAACCTTCCAGAGTTAGCTGAAGAAGGCTCCATTTGGCTACAACCAGAAGCAGTTTTGGACTAGCGTGAGCATCGCCTGTGTCAGAGAACCATCAAGGAAGTGCTAGTACAGTGGAAAGATATGACTCCAGCAGATTCCACTTGGGAACCAACTACCATTTTGCAACAGTTTCCACATCTCAAGCCTTGAGGACAAGGTTGTTTTTAAGGGGGCGGACATGTTAAGGTCCTAACCCGCACATAGGTAGATCAATGTATTTGGATGTAATAAAGGTCAATATAAATAAAGGCCTTTCAATAAAATAGAATAAGGTGGATGTAAGAAGACCTAATAGAAGCTTCCGCTTCTAGAAGGATCTTCCTCTAGATGCTTCTCTTTAGACATATTTAGTATAAATAAGGGTCGAGGGTATGAAAACCCTAGCTTGGAGATTATTGTAACAGAGCGCTACTCAACTGGAGGTTGCCCCCTCAAAGAGGCCTATGAACATTTCTTTCTGAATCAAAGTGATATTTCAGTTGTTGTTCTCATATTATTTCTGTGTTATTGTGGAGATTATGCTAGTTATATTACTGTTATTCTGCCATTTCTAGCTTTTTATTTTTGTTATGCGTATTTATTATATCTGGTATCTTGCATTCTCCTTTTAGAAACTTCATGAAATTATTCCTTTCTTTAGATTCAAACGTTGCCGCACCCTACCTATATAGAAGCCTGCGGAAACCCCGTGAGCCAGGCATAGAGTAGCCTGTGGAAATCAAGGATTTCCGCACTGTGTACCACTGTCACCCTGCGACGTCATTCTAAAAACATGCCTTGTAGGGGAAGAACTCGATCATTTTGCTCATGTAAAAGATTGTTTTGAGAGCCTGAAAACATGGATGTAGAATCATCATCAGGGTGACCAAAATAATGTGTAACATAATTCCCTCCAAAGTATGAGGCTGGAACTCGTGACAACCGAAATACTTTGTAAAATGAGTGTGTGTGTTGGGAACAAGGAGTGCACCAATCGACAACCTACAAACAATCAAGCATTTTCACAATATTATACCATTTATGAGGTAGGCATTCCCATGCTTAGACTACAAATGATTTGACTCATAAATGTCAGTCATGGCCACTAATTATACACTGTGGATCCATTTCATCAAGACGATACATAGCCACCAAGAATACACTGTGGATCTATGTGTTAATAAACTTGAAATTAGGACATAGCCATGAGACATACAAAGTGGATCTATGTGTCAATACAAATTGTAAATACTCCATTGCAACCTGGACCGAGATAATGAGATCTAGGGTCTTCAATCCCGTCGTCCGTAAGTATGAATCTAACCATGCGATTACAGGTGATGAAGTCGAACATGGTAGAAACCACTTGATTACCGGTCATTGATGAAAATCGCTAACAAGTGCAAGGGAAATCACCATTGATGTCAATGACTCCCAAGCTACCTTAGTACAATCCAACGAATGCGAATAAATGAGTTGAAGTCGAACACTCGAGGAAATATTCCGATCAGAGACCAATGATGTGAATCCACTATCGAAAGTGAAGAAAACTACCATTGAGGCATGCAGGCTCTAAGGTACTAAATGATTTCTAGGTCTTGTTCCTGGATGATGAGTTGAAGTCGACAGGAAAAGACTCGTCATAGGAGGGAATTGATGTATCCCCCATCAATGAAACAAAATAAGTAACAGATTTAGGGTAGATCAAAGTATGAAAATGATTTGAAACTAACACAGGGAAGGCCGACATGGTAGGAATTGACAATTGCAGATGGCCAACTCGATAGAGGGCTTGTTTGGACTTCTCTTGAACATATGGATGACACGACAATGGTCTTGGTAGCATTGATTCAAAGAAAACCCAAGATATGAACTTGTAGAAAGTCAGACGAGAGACAAATGGATTTCCCAACCCGGATTCAAATGCTGAAGGGGGGTGTCATGTTTAAGAGATACTATTACAACCACTAACACAAATACAAAGACACATTTCTTTCTCAAATTCCCCCCCACCATTTCTGGCGCGTACCTCTTTATTTTTACGCAAGCTTGAGAAGTATAACATATGCTATTTGATGTAAGTTCATCCTTCAGACGAGTCCCTCAGAGTATGTTTAATGAACCCTAAGAAGGAGTGGTTCGATCTCGTATGGGTATTTCGATGTTTGTTTAATGAGTCCAAGGATAGAAAACTTGGGGTGTTTCCATGTTTATAGAGTCTGAAAAACACTTAAAGAGAACTCTGTCAGTTCCTTTTTCGTAAAATAGTTCGATAAGACTGAAAAAGTGATAAACTATCGCCCATCAAACATTTTTTCAAATACTTTTACGAGTGTGAAAAGAACAAGGTCGCTCGACAATATTTTCGTTTTTATGGAGCGTGAAAAGAGCTTAAAGGATACTCCATGAGTTTCGATTTTCGTGTTACCATGATGAGTACGAAAAGATGAAAAAAGTATACTCGGTTGCATTCTCATCGATTTTCGAGCACGAGAACAAACAAAGACTAGGCTCGAGGTTTTTCTGAAAAACCCAAAAATGTACTTGTACATGTGAAAAATATAAAAACAAATCACGAAAAATATCCTTGCTTCATTTTCCAGGATCCTAGTTCCTCCATCTATGAGAAAAATACTCATGAGACCATTAGAACTTTAGGTTTTGATAAAAATGCATTTAAATAATATAAAATATTAATAGAAAAAAGTAAAAAGTGAAATAAATAGGGGTAAAACTCTTTTTACTATTTCATTTGCATTTTTACTCAAAACTTGCCTAGAAGCCCTGTTTTTACCTCAGACTTCGGCTGTTGATTGCAGGAGGCACGGACGGCCATTCAACGAACGAATTCCATCAAAACAGTAATCTCTTCGTCCTATTTCTTTTCATCGGATTAAATTTCATTTTTAATGGTTTAAAAAGATTTTTCGAGTGAAAAATTGGTCGGTAGGTGCGCGGTGGGGCTGCCATAGGTGACT
Source organism: Picea mariana (assembly GCA_032191745.1). Classification (NCBI taxonomy): domain Eukaryota; kingdom Viridiplantae; phylum Streptophyta; class Pinopsida; order Pinales; family Pinaceae; genus Picea; species Picea mariana. Next base: position 73,855 of record JASDQU011102331.1, on the reverse strand, counting down.
AGTATCGGGACCTGCGGAAATCAACGATTTCCACAGGTGCCCTGTGGCTCACCTGTGGAAACCCCGCACTATGTTAAAGATATGCATGCGGCGGCCGAAAAACCAAAAAAATTTGCATTTGTTTAGCTAATATAAATTTCCCAAAGAAGAAAATGAGGAAGCTAACTCCCTTTTACTGTCTCCATGTAGGTATTTGATCATCAAAATGATGGAGTGGAGGGAGGGGGAGCACGAAGATGATGACCATTATTCTTTGAATGACCCATGCACTGTGAATGGCCTCCGACAATGCAGGCTATTGAAATTTTTTAAAATCCAGGGCATGAGAGCCCAACTGAGGCTATTGGAGTATCTAGTCCACATGTGGGATGTGGACCAATAGGTGTTTCATGTGGGTTCCCATGTAATATCCTTATATATCTATTTCTTGACGAGTTTATCACGTCACGGGTCTCATGTAACTTTGACAGGAGGTAGAGGTGGTGGTCTACCAATGAGTGAGTATCTCCATCGATACTATGAACCCATGGCAGAGAGACGTAAAGGAAAAGTTTACATCAGGGGTGTCTGGGATTTGCCCCTCCAGACCATTCTTTTTACCATTGCATGTATGGCGGGGAGTGCATCTCGTCACATGGCCCTCGAAAAATATTTTCAATATGCCATGGAGTGTATGGAACCTAGGGTGTTCAACTGGAGTGACAGAGTCCTTCGCAGCATGAAGGCTCAGCTAACAAAATGCAAGAATGGGGACCTAAAACAATTTGGGTATGGATCCATTTTAGTATATTTCTTCCTAGAAAGGGTCCCTCATTTACATTTACAGGTAGATTGGGTTATATCGGCCCCACGAGATCCAAGGATGAAAAGGTGGTGCGACCTTATGGCTCGACATGTAGCAGTCCCCATCATCAAATACAATGATGCGTTTTTTGACTGGTTTAGGCCTCAGATCTTGATGGTGGATGATTACACATATGCCAATCTAGATTTCAAAGGTGATATCGACTTGGTTCTACTTGAGAAATTTCAATGGGGAGACTTAGGTAAGAAAAACAAACATTTTTTGTTTTATAATGTTTTTGTAAATTTTAAAATATAAGATGTTTTTTATGCTTTCGATCCGATGACTAATCAAAATATTTTGTCAATGCAGATGTCAGACCACACCGGCCTCCAAGTTCATCCCCTATTCAGAGACAAGGAGAAGAAGTTGCGGTAGTAGGATGGGATGCTGAAGACTATGAGGCAGTCAAGCATAACTTAGAGGGATTGACAACATATATCCCATACATCTCCATCAATGAGATTCTGTGACGTTATCAACACCATACTGTGGGCATTTCTGGTTCACTTAGTCGACTACTTCATAGGGTATAATGGGCAGTAGTGTGCTACCATGAGAAGCATCCTTGATGCCATTTTGTAGAAGCCATGGACTTCATATTTTGATATTTCAGTCTTCGAATGGAAAACACTTTTTGTAAAACACTTTTATCGTTATATATATACATGAGGCTTCTACTAGCTTACTTTCTTTAATGTGAATTGTGATTGGATTTACATGTGTCTCAAATGTCTGTCTAACACATAATTAGCTAATGCATCTGTCAATGTATTTAGACATCTAGGAATATGTTGATATTCAATGTAATCGAAATAACGTTCCAAGAGGCGAATTCGTATATATACCTGTAACAAAGTAGGACTTCGGATAACATAGACATTACTTAGTTGTAGTATCACTAATTGCAAATCAATTCGTACAGCCAGGTGATGGATTCCAAGTGAAATAGCGTCGGTCAACAATTCGATGACTGCACTATATTTCATGATATTGTTAGTTTCACGACCGAGGCAAACACCGTGTAGACTAATTAACTCATTTGTAGGTGCATAGATTTCCCAAGAAGCGAATGCTAAGTTCTGAGTACTACAAATAGCGCCATTGGCGAAGCCAATGTGGGGTAGTGAAGACACCGAAATCTAGAACCAAGCACAACGCAAGGTAAGAAGTTGGGGATTGAAACCAAATAACGAAAAAAAGCACACACAAGCAACACACAAAAGTATGATGCAGTAAAAATACAGGCACTCATGCAAATATATCTTAAGCATAGTACTTCTTCAAGTAAATCCCATTTCTGGGTTCACTTAAAGGAATGCCATCATAATCTACTAACTCATAGGCTCCCTTATATAACACTCGTTTGACGATATAAGGGCCACGCCACATAGCCTTGAATTTTTTGTCCCCTAGTAAATTATGATCTTGTTCATAGAGGAGAAATAGATAACCTTTGGAGAAAACACATGGCTTGACATGCTTTTCGTAATGGGATTTTACGTGTTTCTTCTGGGTTTCAATAACTAGGGTGGCATCATGACAGGTTTCGTCTAATTTCATCAGATACAATAGATTTTCTTCTTCAGTAGAGGTGTTTGGGAGAAGTTCAACGACTAGATTCAACGATTGTATCTCACATTCAATCGACAAACATCTTCAATACCATACACCAATTGAAAAGGCGAAAATCTCGTGGAAGACTTCACAGATGTCCGATAGGCCCATAATGCTTAAAACAACATCATGTGCCAACTTGTCTTGTGAATTCCTATTATCTGTCAAAGCATAGTGATAAGAACCTTGTTTATCGCTTCAACTTGGCCATTGGCCCATGGATAGTAGGGGGTTGAGTTTTCATGTCGAAGACCCAACTTTTTAGTAAGCTCAGACATCATGAAATTTTGAAAATGGCTACCGTGATTGGTGATGATAGCTTGTGGCATTCTGAATCGTGTGATGATATGATTGAATATGAAAGGGTTGCAGTTTTTATGGTATTATCGAATGTAGGCATCGCCTCGGCCCATTTCATGAAATAATCCATGGCTACGATGATGTATCCATGCCCCTCGACCAAGTGAGGGTTACATGTCATGAAATCAACACCCCATTTTGGGAAAGGTCCAACAGAAACTATAGGGTGTAAAGGAGCTAGATGAGATCGTATCTTATTATTGTATGTTTGACAAGCATGACACTTCTGGATGACAGTTTTACAGTCTTTAAACAAAGAAGGCCAGAATTACTCTGCTCGTAAGATCTTTTGGGCAGTGGCGTACCCATACATATGACCACCACATGCTCCAGAGTGGTAGTCATTCAAATCTTTCTCAACCTCATCGAAGGTGAGATAGCATCGTAAAATAGAGTCAACACCATGGCGATAGAGAGTGTGACCGAGAATTATGTATTGATGATCTTGATACTATATGCGACAATGGTCTGTACTAGAGAGGGTGGGCCAGAAAGTTTGAGTCTAGAGATAAATGATAATATCTCCATACCAAGCGTCATCAGAACTGATCAGAAAAAGGGATTCATCAGGTAAGGAATCCTCTGCCACATTTTCTGTCTTAGTGGAGGGAAGGTCACATATAAACTCAAAAAATACCAAAGATTTCTTAGACTTAGCGCGTTCAAAATATAAGTCGAACTCCTGGAGAGTCACTATCCATTTGGATTATTTTCCCCCTAGAAATTGGTGTGTAAGAATATGCTGCATAGGGTTGCAATCAGAAATGATAGTGGTCTTGCGTAGTAGGATATAGTGATGAAAACATTGGCTTGAACACCTACCAAGTCCAGTTTCTCCACATGTAGGTATTTGGCCTTGGTAGTCGTGAGACTCTGACTCAAATAATAAATTACATGCTCATCGTGCGAATCATTTTATTGGACTAGAACCATGGAAATGGTGGAGTCTGAAGAGGCGAGGTAAAGGAAATAGTCTCGACTGTAATCTGGTGGGAAAAGTAGTGGTGTTCATGTTAGGGAAAGTTTCAAAGCTTCAGAGGCTTTGTTGGTAGTCTTGTCCCATACAAATTTGTAACCCTTCTTCAATAGTTGAGTAAATCCTAGCGTTAATTCAACATAATTGGGAATGAATCGGCGCAAAAAGTTTGCCTCCTCTTGCAAACTTTGGAGCTGGCGTAAGGTAGAAGGAGGAGGTAAATTAAGGATGGACTCAACCTTCAAAGGATCCACCCTAATTCCATGAAAAGACACAATAAAACCTAGAAGTCGGTCGGACTCCACACAAAAACACAATTGTGTGGGTTTAAACGTATACGATAGTAACAACAACGAAGAAAAATGGTTTGGAGATGGGCCGGGTGATCCTGTCGGCGCATGGAATGGGCCAGTAGATCATCAAGATATGGTTGTATAATGTGCTTAATATCATGAAAAGCATAAGACATGGCATGTTGAAAATTCGCACCAGTGTTCTGCAAATCGAAAGGTAGTTTCTGGTAGGCGAAGGTACCCCAAGGACAAATAAAAGTAGTTTTGTGTTGATCCACGGGTAAAATGTTAATTTGATTATAGCCGCAGAAACCATCCATTAAAGAGAATATTTCTCTCCCAGCACAATCGTCGATGATCTGGTCAATGAAGGGGGTTTGAAAGCCGTCCTTGGGACAATCTTTTTTAATGTCCCTATAATTGACGCATACACAGATCGTGCCTTATTTGTTATTAACCGGAACTATATTTGATACCCAATCAGTCAAAGCCAGAGGATAGATAAATCCAGCCTTGAGAAGTTTTTTGACTTCAAGCTTGATAGCGACGGATTTACGGGGGTGGACTAGGCGAAGTCTCTGTCGAACGGGTTGAGCATTCAGGTAGGTCTTAATTTCATGCACAATGATATCAGGGTCAATACCTGACATATCTTCGTAAATCCAAGCGAAAACGTCACAAAATTATCTAAGAATAGCTTTATAAGTGACAAATTCGTTATCAGAACAAGCGGCTCCGATGTGAACATTTTCAACAACTCCAGGTTTTATAGATATGTCAAGAGGAACAGTGGGTGAAATATTACTCAGGTTCCCTTCATATAACACATCATGTGTGGACTCGGGAACATAAGAAATGATAACAATGGTCGATGAAGTCAAAATTCGTTGGTAACTCACTAAGGTGTGTTGTTCTAGGAAGAGAATGGAACGATGATGCCCATCATCCCATGGGGTGTCTTCCATGGACATAACTTACATGATCATCTCGTCCATAGGAAAAATAACGTGGAATAGATTGGGAGATGAATCACCAAGAGAGGGAGTAGAAGGGGTTTCTGATTGAATGGATTGATAAGCAGATTCAACTAGACTTAAAGGCATTTGGTTGCCATAGAGAAGATAATCACCAAGCTCAGGTATTATCCATGGGTCAGAAGATGCGGGGGTTTCACGAATGAAAGTGGAAATCATGTTGATCAAGGTGACCAAAGGAGGTGGAACATCGAGTGGTGGGATTGGGATTTTACCCATCAAATCAGAATCTTTTAGTAGACCCACATTGAAATTCTCATACTCAGGAGGTGTCTTCGCAATAAAGGGTACGTTTCTAGTACGAGAATCAGAGTTGAAAAATGCCAGCTGATCTATGGTAATGACTTTTACCTGGTGTGGGAAACGTACAACATGGAAAATGGTAGGCACAATTGCACGCATAGAATCAATCTAGCTACGACCCAGAAAGAGGTTATAATCGAGAGGTGCATCAAAGACCTCAACTTCAACATTGACCGATTTTCCTTCCAACGTAATAGACAATGGGGGAAGTACATCATAGGGATTAAAGCCAGATCCTTTGAAGGCCTTAAGCATGTTATGTGATTTAGTTAATAGAGGAGAGTCAATGGATTTCCAACATGAAACAGACATTACGCACGTTGAGGCACCCTTGTCAATGATGGTTTTACATATATTCTTGTTCTCGACGACAACTTGTCTATAAAATGCTAGCTGAGGGGGTAGCCTTGGAATGTGATCTTCCAGGTAAAACATGATCAAATTCGTATCCGCAGGATCAATTATAGCAATATTCTTTAATAGTGCCTTCCATTGAGCGATACAACTTTGAAGGACTTCGAGATCTGACATCGCGGAGGGTTCTTGCGCTAGATCTTCTACAATATTGTAGTTCTGAGCAGTAGGCGCATGAGGATTGAAGGTAGACTTTCGAACAATTCCTTTTGGGGGAGGGAGGAGAACTATATCGAGACTCGGTCATTCAATATGAAGAGGACTGTTGGGAAGTGGAGTAGAGGGAGGCGGTTGAACCAACGAAGGTGGTATGTGGTCAAATTTCTCCTTTGAGGAAGAGTAAGATTTGGCCTGAGTAGTAAGTGTAACATCATTCTTTTTTGAATCACCAGTACACATAAGGACATAGGAAGTAGTGGAGGGAGAAGGTTGGTCGTGAATGACCAATTGGGCCTGCTGTTGATAAGGGAAAGGTTGGGACAAAATAGCAGGTGTGGGAGGCTTCGCGGTCCCTTGAAGGAACTTAGTAACCTCGACCCATCTTGGACAATCTTTCATGTAGTGATCATCACCACAGATAAGGCAAGGGTATCGAGGTTTGCGCTTATCCTTATCATCAACAGGTTGCGTTTTGGATTTCTTAGATTGCAGGTTATTTTTATCCTCCTTATTCTTACCTTTCCCTTTTTTAGATTTATTTTTTCCGGCAGGGGTAGATTGAACGGATTTAACCTCAGAGGTTTTGTCGGTGGAAGGAGTGGGATTCAGAGAATTCTAAACATTAGAAGCAGTACATTTGGGATTTGTGGGAGAGGCTTGCGTATATTGAGGTTGAGCATGGAAAGTGCCAATCACACCATCAGCCGCATGAGAAGCAACAGGGGTAGCTGAGGTAGCGGTGGTAGAAGGATGAGGTGCATAAGGGAGCAAGTCGTAAAGAGTACCCATTTGTGAATAAACGTGATCGAGGTATTGATCGCCTATTCTTCTGTGACAACTCCACCCATGGCAATGTCACAAGAGATTTTATTCACGAATGATTTCATGAACCATTCTGCCAATAACTGATCAGGAAGATCACGTTTGATCAAACATCGTCTTCTTCTCCACTCATGAATGTGATCGGAGATATGAGTGGCCAAATTCTGCTTGAAGGACCTCAAAATTTCGGTTCTTGTTTCATAATGGATGGGTAGTTGGTAATGTGTGAGGAAATCCATGGCTAGGGTATTAAAGTTGATAAAGAAACCTCGTGGTAATTCTATATACCACTTTGCAGCCGAACCTGTAAGAGTTCATTGGAAGAGTCGTAACTAAATGGAATCATCCATCAAAGAATTGGACGGACACCAAAGGTGAAAATTCATGACATGGTTGTTTGGATCTTCTCCCGGTTTACCGTCAAATTTTGGAATGTCGGATGGTATCTTGTCCGATATAACAGGCCAATGGGGAGAATGTAGGATAGGGTCATTCAATATTATAGACAAGTCATGTAGATCCAAAGTGTCTAAAAAGGGTAACTGTCTATTCACATGAGGGTACTGGTGAATTTGAGGAGGAACTCCCACCGGTATACTAGTAGGACCTTAAGCAATCTGCATTTGAGGCAAAGGTCTTAACAGATTTGGATATGCGTGTAGAGGCATGTAGCCCATAAGGTTTTACTGATTAGGGGTCTTCCCTTGGAAAGGGACACTAGATTGAACGTTCGAACCCCAAATGGGATTGGAAGAACTGAGATATGACTGGCCCAAACTAGGGAGTATGAAAGAGCTAACTTGAGGTTATTCCCCCCCAAATGATTGTGGATTTCCCTGGATGAGAAGTTTCCAATACTGGGCTAGTGATCTTGGTATGTTTTGTCCATAGGGTGGGGTATAACTTCCAAGCAGGGGTTGTCCTCCAAGTAGGGGTGGTGTTCCAATTTGGGTGTAACCTCCAAATTGTGTTTCCCCCCTGGTGTTATATTTCTCTCCAACAGGAATTTGATAACCAAAAGTGAATGACAAAGTAGAGCCTCCAATTGGAGTGGAGCCACCTGGGCCAAATCCTCCTACAAAAGGCGGATAAGACCCTCCGGAGGGGACCTGGGACGGTGTCAGAATGGAACTGGAAGCAACACTGTACCCAGGAGAAGTAAATACTCTAGAAGCTCTGGATGGAACTTGGGTAGGAATAAAGATATAAGTATTCAAAGCATTATACCCAAGAGGAAGCGACGAGATGGGTCTAGATGAAAGTGGTGTGCCAATGGGAGCTTGTCTAGCCACCGTATTTCCAGTGGGAATAATCGTAGTGTGTGGGACCATTATGGAATGGGCCATATGGAGAGGAATGGTCAAGATGGGACCAAATTATTGCGTGTCTGAACCAACGAAGAGATAGCAAGTTGTACTATTAAAGTGATCTAGAGGTATCGTGTAGGTAGTAGATGTATCACGTAGTTCAGAGACAACAGGTATATCAGCACCTGCCCCTAAGTCGTAAAGGCCCCGCACAGTAGTTGAGGTTCGAAATATGTTAGTGGTCCAAAAGGGCTCCTCGTTTTCAGGTTCGGTTGGTATTCCAGAAGTGTCAACAACAAGTTCTCCGGATGAGTTTAGTCGAAGAATATGTCTCTCATATCCATAAGGTATGCAGAAAGCATCTAGAGAATCATAAACAATTCATAAACTTTCTAAAGAGTCAACTCTTTCCACTTGGGATGGTATGTTGTCTTGGACCTCAATCTGTTGGGGAGAGCCCTCTGGTGGGTTAGGAAGCAAGGGTTGAGAAACTTTCGGATCTTCCGGAGGTAGTCCTTGCATCCTACGTGAACAACATGGAGGGTCAATGTTGGCTGAACCAAATATTTTATGGAAAAAATCTATGGCCAACTATGAAAACAAACAACACTCGCTAATAAAATATAGGAATCAAACCAAGCAAACAAAACCTTCTTATTTCAAAGTCACTAGTTTGTGATGAAATCCAACATCGCGAAGTCAAGACAAGAAGGGGCTAGGACAAAGAAGGTGGAAAATTTAAGTTGATGACCTTCTTAACAGACTTACACCTTTGTGCAAGTTCCCACACATAATCGTGGTTATAACCTCCAAGGAGCCCCAGTGAGTCTGGTCAACGTCAATTATAGGTATTGTGAAGACTTTCCCCTCCACAGTCACCTCGTGTAAGACCCTAAGAAGATAGACCACTAAGGCTACCTAGAACAACAATGATGCCTGGGGAAACAGTCGACAGTCCGATCCACGTGCAAAGGCAAGGTATCTAGCCTGAAATCAACTTGAGAGGCTTCCACTCATCATTGTGGGTATACCATTCAAGCGACCCCCATAATACGCACAATCTCTACACTGAGACCAATAAAGCAGGGTGAGTAACTCTACCAGTCTCAATGCGACCTCAGTTTTGACCCTTGTGTGAGAAGGGTTCCCCAGGACAAAATGTTGCAAATGAAATTGAACACTCCCTATCACAAGATGCTATTGTGTGTTTTGTGCTTTGGAGAGTGTGTCTCACAACCTATTCCAAAGCTCTAGCCTAGCTAATGTTTGTTTAAAATATCCCTAGAAATAAAAGTTACTAATTGAATTTTAGATTTCACAATGTTTTTAGAGGCTGTTGTTTATTCAAGAGGGAGACGGGAATGAAACCAATGTTGTGTAAGACATTGACCCAATTATATGCAAATAGAAATGAATGATGCAATCTTTTGTTCAATGAACTCTATCTACAACAGGGAGAAGGTATTTTTCTGGAATGATGTAAACTACGAAATGTACTTTCTTTTTCTCGAATGAACACAATACAAGAAACCATAAACAATAAAATTTCTCAATTTCCTCTTCTAAAATGATTTGAATGCAAAAAACTTTCTTATGTATGATTACTTAAGAGAATAAGTGATTATAAATTCCTCCTTTCTAAAACCAGATCAGGGGTATAACAAAGAAATTACAAGTAATCCAAGAAAATCTATACACTCAACAAGCACCCAAATCAAACTTTCAATGAAGATAAAAGTAAAAATGACAAGAAATTTTTTCACCAAATGCAAATGAAAAATGACATTCCAATCATCAAGCAATCCATAAAATGTAATCAATCCAAAACTGTAAATCCAATCAAGAGACTTTTAATCAATCAAGAACTCAAATGTAAAATCAGAGATTATATCCTTGTTGATAAAAATCAAAAGGGAAAACTAAAAAATGACTAAGAAAGGTGTTTGATCTCCGAAAAGCAATCAACAACAAGTTTCAAACTCAGAGATCAATCAAATACTGGCATTAAAAGTTCCTCCCAGCTGGATAAAGGAAAAATGGGCATCAAAAGATGACACGACCCAAACCAAAAAAATTTATAGACGTCGCCGCAACCTAGCAGTAGGTTGCAATGCGTAAATCAAAGGTTTTTGTAGGCTACCTATGAGCAGGTCACAGAAAGTACGCACTGGAACAAGTAGTTAGGGTGTGGAAATCAGAACTTTCTGCAAGCTGTGTATGGGTATAGTGCAGAAGTGTCTATAAACCAATGAAATTTGGAAAGAGGACAGAGGATTTAAGTGAAATTTCAAAACCAAAGTGTTTGAATGGATGCCCCACAGACTCATATACTAAAATAAGTGAAGAAAGGTAGACTAAAAGCAAATGGCCAACAAAAAAACACAAACAAGTCATATCCCTAGTGGAGTTGCCAATTTTGTTATTGGATAAATTGATGAATGCAAACATAAACTAATCTCCCTAGATCCACCTAGATCTAGAACAAAACAAGATAGGACATGA
>JASDQU011102331.1:36550-48880 GCA_032191745.1 Picea mariana | reverse complement strand
CAACCCCCCTCTATTTCTTTCTCTTCCCCCCGTCTCACACTCACACATTCTCTCTCTACCCCTATCCTCCCACTATCTCTCCCCCTCCATCCCACTATTACACATTATTTTGGTCACCCTGATGATGACTCTACAACCATGTGTTCAGGATCTCAAAACAATATTTTACATGAGGAAAATGACTAAGTTCTTCCCCTACAAGGCATGTTTTTAGAATGACGCCGCAGGCTGATAGTGGTACACAGTGCGGAAATCATTGATTTCTGCAGGCTGCTCTATGCTTGGCTCGCGAAATTTCCACAGGATGCTATATAGGTAGGGTGCGGCAACGTTTGAAGCTAAAGAAAGGAGGAATTTCATGAAGTTTCTAGAAGGAGAATATTCTAGAATGTGAGGTGGTGTCTGTATGGTTGTAATCCTACTGGCTTCTCTTATTTGGTGGGATCATCCTCATCCTTTTAACCACTTCACCTTCTCCTATATAATGATGGGTTTCTCATCGAAAAGGTTAAGCAAGATTGAGAAAATAATTGCTGAAAGAATAGGCTAAAGATTGTGTGAAGGATCATGTTGCAACTGATGCTTGAGGTCTCCATTTGTCCATCAAGATTTTGTGGACCATCTTCATACAAATTCGGAGCAAATTCATGTTTGTGTCAGAAAAAAGGACCACTGAAAGGGAACTTGCAACATCAAAGCAATTTGGTTGTATCTTCCACTTTTACTTAATATAATACAGTGACATGTTTCTTTCCCATAAAAACATTAGCATTTTATTACATGACTCCTTGATCACATGTTTAGGTTTTCATTGAATCTACAATTGTTCATTTCACTTTGGTTGGTTTGTGTCATTGCAGAATAGATCTCACAAGAGCACCGGAGTGAAGTAGGGACAACAAAGACATAGGGAAGCAATATCTAAAGGTATGTCATCTATTCCTTCTTTGGTAGTAAACTCAATGATTGTAACTTAGGGAAAGCGCCATGTCCTGTCTTGTTTTGTTTTAGATCTAGGTGGATCTAGGTAGATTAGTTTATGTTTGCATTCATCGATTTATCCAATAACAAAATTGGTGACTCCACTGGGGATATGACTTGTTTGTGTTTTTTTGTTGGCCATTTGCTTTTAGCCTACCTTTCTTCACTTATTTTAGTATATGAGTCTGTGGGGCATCCATTCAAACCCTTTGGTTTTGAAATTTCACTTAAATCCTCTGTCCTCTTTCCAAATTTCATTGGTTTACAGACACTTCTGCACTGTACCCATACACAGCCCACAGAAAGTTCTAATTTCCGCACCCTAACTACTTGTTCCAGTGCGTACTTTTTGTGACCTGCTCATAGGTAGCCTGCAAAAACCTTTGATTTACGCATTGTAACCTACTGCTAGGTTGCAGTGACGTCTATAATTTTTTTTGGTTTGGGTCGTGTCATCTTTGGATGGCCATTTTTCCTTTATCCAACTGGGAGGAACTTTTAATGCCAGTATTTGACTGATCTCTGAGTTTGAAACTTGTTGTCGATTGCTTTTCGGAGATCAAACACCTTTCTTAGTCATTTTTTAGTTTTCCCTTTTGATTTTTATCAACAAGGATATAATCTCTGATTTTACATCTGAGTTCTTGATTGATTAAAAGTCTCTTGATTGGATTTACAATTTTGGATTGATTACATTTTATGGATTGCTTGATGATTGGAAAGTCATTTTTCATTTGCATTTGGTGAAACACTTTCTTGTCATTTTTACTTTTATCTTCATTGAAAGTTTGATTTGGGCGCTTGTTGAGTGTATAGATTTTCTTGGATTACTTGTACTTGCTTTGTTATACCCCTGATCTGGTTTTAGAAAGGAGGAATTTATAATCACTTATTCTCGTAAGTAATCATACATAAGAAAGTTTTTTGCATTCAAATCATTTTAGAAGAGGAAATTGAGAAATTTCATTGTTTATGGTTTCTTGTATTGTGTTCATTCGAGAAAAAGAAAGTACATTTCGTAGTTTACATCATTCCAAAAAAATACCTTCTCCCTGTTGTAGATAGAGTTCATTGAATGAAAGATTGCATCATTCATTTCTATTTGCATATAATTGGGTAAATGTATTACACAACATTGGTTTCATTCCCGTCTCCCTCTTGAGTAAACAACAACCTCTAAAAACATTGCGAAATCTAAAATTTAATTAGTAACTTTATTTTCTAGGGATATTTTAAACAAACATTAGCTAGGCTAGAGCTTTGGAATAGGTTGTGAGACACACTCTCCAAAGCACAAAACACACAATAGCATCTTGTGATAGGGAGTGTTCAATTTCATTTGCAACATTTTGTCCTAGGAAACCCTTCTCACACAAGGGTCAAACCTGAGGTCGCATTGAGACTGGTAGAGTTACTCACCCTACTTTATTGGTCTCGGTGTAGAGATTGTGTGTATTATGGGGGTCACTTGAATGGTATACCCACAATGATGAGTGGAAGCCTCTCAAGTTGATTTCAGGCTAGATACCTTGCCTTTGTGCGTGGATCGGACTGTCGACCGTTTCCCCAGGCATCATTGTTGTTCTAGGTAGCCTTAGTGGCCTATCTTCTTAGGGTCTTACACGAGGTGACTGTGGAGGGGAAAGTCTTCACAGTACCTAGAATTGATGTTGGCCAGACTCACTCGGGCTCCTTGGAGGGTATAACCACGATTATGTGTGGGAACTTGCACAAAGGTGTAAGTCTGTTAAGCAGGTCGTCAACGTAACTTTTCCACCTGCTTTGTCCTAGCCCCTTCTTGTCTTGACTTCGCGATGTTGGATTTCATCACCAACTAGTGACTTCGAAATAAGAAGGTTTTGTTTGCTTGGTTTGAATCCTATATTTTATGAGCGAGTGTTGTTTGTTTTCATAGTTGGCCATAGATTTTTTCCGTAAAATATTTGGTTCAGCCAACATTGACCCTCCATGTTGTTCACGTAGGATGCAAGGACTACCTCCAGAAGATCCGAAAGCTTCTCAACCCTTGCTTCCTAACCCACCAGAGGGCTCTCCCCAACAGATTGAGGTCCAAGACAACATACCATCCCAAGTGGAAAGAGTTGAATCTTTAGAAAGTTTATGAATTTTTTCTGATTCTCTAGATGCTTTCTGCATACCTTATGGATATGAGAGACATATTCTTCGGCTGAACTCATCCAGAGAACTTGTTGTTGACACTTATGGAATACCAACCGGACCTGAAAACGAGGAGCCCTTTTGGACCACTGACATATTTCGAACCTCAACTACTGTGCGGGGCCTTTACAACTCAAGGGCAGGTGTTGATATACCTGTCGTCTCTGAACTACCTGATACGTCTACTACCTACACGATACCTCTAGATCACTTTAATAGTACAACTTGCTATCTCTTCGTTGGTTCAGACACGCAATAATTTGGTCCCATCTTGACCATTCCTCTCCATATGGCCCATTCCACAATGGTCCCACACACTACGATTATCCCCACTGGAAATACGGTGGCTATCCAAGCTCCCATTGGCACACCACTTTCATCTAGACCCATCTCGTCGCTTCCTCTTGGATATAATGCTTTGAATACTTATATCTCTATTCCTACCCAAGTTCCATCTAGAGCTTCTGGAGTATTTACTTCTCCTGGGTACAGTGTTGCTTCCGGTTCCATTCTGACACCGTCCCAGGTCCCCTCCGGAGGGTCTTATCCTCCTTTTGTAGGAGGATTTGGCCCAGGTGGCTCCACTCCAATTGGAGGCTCTACTCTGTCATTCACTTCTAGTTATCAAATTCCTATTGGAGAGAAATATAACATCGGGGGGAAAACACAATTTGGAGGTTACACCCAAATTGGAACACCACCCCTACTTGGAGGACAACCCCCGCTTGGAAGTTATACCCCACCCTATGGACAGAACATACCAAGATAACTAGCCCAGTATTGGAACCTTCTCATCTAGGGAAATCCACAATCATATGGGGGGGAATAACCTCAAGTTATCTCTTTCATATCCCCTAGTTTGGGCCAGTCATATCTCGGTTCTTCCAATCCCATTTGGGGTTCAAACGTTCAATCTAGTGTCCCTTTCCAAGGGAATATCCCTAATCAGTACAACCCTATGGGCTACATGCCTCTACATGCATGTCCGAATCTGTTAAGACCTTTGCCTCAAATGCATCTTTCTTAAGGTCCTACTAGCATACCAACGGGACTTCCTCCCCAAAGTCACCAGTACCCTCATGTGAATAGACAGTTACCCTTTTTAGACACTTTGGATCTACATGACTTGTCTATAATATTGAATGACCCTATCCTACATTCTCCCCACTGGCCCGTTATACCGGACAAGCTACCGTCTGACATTCCAAAATTTGACGGTAAACCGGGAGAAGATCCAAACAACCATGTCATGAATTTTCACCTTTGGTGTCCATCCAACTCTTTGATGGATGATTCCATTCAGTTACAACTCTTCCAACGAACTCTTACAGGTTCGTCTACAAAGTGGTATATAGAATTACCACGAGGTTTCTTTATCGACTTTAATACCCTAGCCATGGATTTCCTCACACATTACCAACTGCCCATCCGTTATGAAACAAGAACTGAGATTTTGAGGTCCTTCAAGCAGAATTTGGCCACTCATATCTCTGATCACATTCATGAGTGGAGAAGAAGATGACGTTTGATCAAACATGATCTTCCTAATCAGTTATTGGCAGAAGGGTTCATGAAATCATTCGTGAATAAAATCTCTTGTGACATTGCCATGGGTGGAGTTGTCACAAAAGAATAGGCAATCAGTCGCGATCAATACCTCAGTCACGTTTATTCACAAATGGGTACTCTTTACGACTTGCTCCCTTATGCACCTCGTCCTTCTACCACCGCTACCTCAGCTACCCCTGTTGCTTCTCATGCAGCTGATGGTGTGATTGGCACTTTCCATGATCAACCTCAATATACGCAAGCCTCTCCCACAAATCCCAAATGTACTTCTTCTAATGTTTAGAATGCTCTGAATCCTACTCCTTCCACCGACAAAACCTCTGAGGTTAAATCCGTTCAATCTACCCCTACCAGAAAAAATAAATCTAAAAAAGGGAAAGGTAAGAATAAGGAGGATAAAAATAACCCACAATCTGAGAAATCCAAAACACAACCTGCTGATGATAAGGATAAGCACAAACCTCGATACCCTTGCCTTATCTGTGGTGATGATCACTACATGAAATATTGTCCAAGATGGGTCGAGGTTACTAAGTTCCTTCAAGGGACCGCGAAGCCTTCCACACCTGCCATTTTGTCCCAACCTTTCCCTTATCAACAACAGGCCCAATTGGTCATTCACGACCAACCTTCTCCCTCCACTACTTCCTATGTCCTTATGTGTACTGGTGATTCAAAAAATAATAATGTTACACTTACTACTCAGGCCAAATATCACTCTTCCTCAAAGGAGAAATTTGACCACATACCACCTTCGTTGGTTCAACGGCCTCCCTCTACTTCACTTCCCAACAGTCCTCTTCATATCGAATGACCGAGTCTCGAACAGTTCTCCTCCCTTCCCCAAAGGGAATTGTTTGAAATTCTACCTTCAATCCTCATGCGCCTACTGCTCAGAACTACAATATTATAGAATATCTAGCGCAAGAACCCTCCGCGATGTCAGATCTCGAAGTCCTTCAAAGTTGTCTCTCTCAATGGAAGACACTGTTAAAGGATATTGGTGGAATTGATCCCGCGAATACGAATTTGATCATGTTTTACCTGGAAGATCACATTCCAAGGCTACCCCCTCAGCTAGCATTTTATAGACAAGTTGTCATCGAGAACAAGAATATATGTAGAACCGTCATTGACAAGGGTGCCTCAACATGTGTAATGTCTGTTTCATGTTGGAAAGCCATTGACTCTCCTCCATTAACTAAATCACATAACATGCTTAAGGCCTTCAAAGGATCTGGCTTTAAGCCCTATGATGTACTTCCCCCGTTGTCTATTACATTAGAAGGAAAATCGGTCAATGTTGAAGTTGAGGTCTTTGATGCACCTCTCGATTATAACCTCTTGCTTGGTCGTAGCTAGATTGATTCTATGCGCGCAGTTGTGCCTACTATTTTCCATGTTGTACATTTCCCACACTAGGGAAAAGTCATTACCATAGATCAACTGGCATTTTTCAACTCTGATTCCCGTACTAGAAACGTACCCTTTATTGCGAAGACACCTCCTGAGTATGAGAATTTAAATGTGGGTCTACTAAAAGATTCTAATTTGATGAGTAAAATCCCAATCCCACCACTCGATGTTCCACCTCCTTTGGTCACCTTGATCAACATGATTTCCACCTTCGTTCGTGAAACCCCCACGTCTTCTGACCGATGGATAATACCTGAGCCTCGTGATTATCTTCTCTATGGCGACCAAATGCCTTTAAGTCTAGTTGAATCTGCTTATCAATCCATTCAATCGAAAACCCCTTCTACTTCCTCTCTTGGTGATTCATCTCCCAATCTGTTCCACGTTATTTTTCCTATGGACAAGATGATCATGTGAGTTATGTCCATGGAAGACACCCCATGGGATGATGGGCATCATCGTTCCATTCTCTTCCTAGAACAACACACCTTATTGAGTTACCAATGAATTTTGACTTCATCAACCATTGTTATCATTTCTTATGTTCCCGAGTCCACACATGATGTGTTATATGAAGGGAACCTGAGTAATATTTCACCCACTTTTCCTCTTGACATATCTATAAAACCTGGAATTGTTGAAAATGTTCAACATCGGAGCCGCTTGTTCTGATAACGAATTCGTCACTTATAAAGCTATTTTTAAATAATTTTGTGACGTTTTCGCTTGGAGTTACGAAGATATGTCAGGTATTAACCCTGATATCATTGTGCATGAAATTAAGACCTACCCGAATGCTCAACCTGTTCGACAAAGACTTCACCTAGTCCACCCCCGTAAATCCGTCGCTATCAAGCTCGAAGTCGAAAAACTTCTCAAGGCTAGATTTATCTATCCTCTGGCTTTGACTGATTGGGTATCCAATCTAGTTCCGGTTAATAACAAATAAGGCACGATCCGTGTATGCGTCAATTATAGGGACATTAAAAAAGATTGTCCCAAGGACGGCTTTCAAACCCCCTTCATTGACCAGATTGTCGATGATTGCACCGGGAGAGAAATATTCTTTTTAATGGATGGTTTCTTCGGCTATAATCAAATTAACATTTTACCCGCGGATCAACACAAAACTACTTTTATTTGTCCTTGGGGTACCTTCGCCTACCAGAAACTACCTTTCAGTTTGAAGAACGCTGGTGCGAATTTTCAACATGCCATGTCTTATTCTTTTCACGATATTAAGCACATTATACAACCATATCTTGATGATCTATCGGCCCATTCCATGCACCAACAGGATCACCCGGCCCATCTCCAAACCATTTTTCTTCGTTGTCATTACTATCGTATACGTTTAAGCACACACAATTGTGTTTTTTGTGTAGAGTCCGACCGACTTCTGGGTTTTATTGTGTCTTTTCATGGAATTAGGGTGGATCCTGTTAGCACTCTGTAAATTTCCTAGAGGTTGACGACAGAAGAAATCTACAAAGGTAACTTTATCCAACCACTTTTAAAGCTGGGATCTAGCCCTTCCAACTTCAGAGAGGGATCTCTCTATATGATTCAAATATGCTTCGAATTTTAAATATTAGGCTAGGTAAATAAATAAGTCTGTTTTGTTGTCATAGTGCTTATTGAGTTGGTTGAGACAGTCTACACATCCATTGGGCTATGGGGTCTGTGTCTTAAAAATGAAATCCAAACAAGAAAAGCAAAGAAAACCTTTCACAGAGAGAGATAATATAATCACTGGATTCTTCAATAGCATATATGATGGACAACAGAAAAGACGAGAAAGATAATTTCAGCAAAGAAGCAGTTAAGAATTTCTTTATTGAAATAACCAGAAGAAAAACACGAAAATATTTTGAGTCAGAAATAGGGTATCCGAGATAAATCCTGCCACGTTCGTTACTTCTAAAGATTAGATTTAGAAAACAGTATGATAACAAAGCGAGAATAACATCCAACTTAGAGAGAACAACATCACAAGTGAATACACGCAAGAATCCTATAAAAGTGCCTCTTAGTATTAATGGAAGATTTCTTCAAAAATATTACAGTCTGACAGCTTCAGGGTGTGAAGATCAACAACCCCCAATACTTCGAAAGATGAAGTATTTATAACTCAAAATTACAAACAATCTTGTCATTAATGTCCAGGACGTGCTAAATCTATTTTTAGCCTAACTAACTTAACAAATTTCATGAATCTAGGAACTGCTGGGTGATGTGTCACAACTGCATGCTGCTTTCTGGGTGAGCCGTTGGTGAGGCCTCTGCACGAACTCATCTGACTAGACAAATGACTGGACTGGGACAGCTCATCATCTACTCGATCAGATCACAGAGTTCTTCCCATCGAAGATGACTGGGCACGTTGACTTTGAGTAGCCTCCGATAAACTTCATCTATTTATGTGTACTTGGAAAAGGTGGGTTTGGTGATGAAGATGTATCGAATTTCATACTGAATACTGATGTCATACTGGAGCGCATCAAGAAACACCTTGCCAGTGATGCTGCCGTGAATTCCTGAAAACTTTGAACTGTCCTTAGCCACATCTGCTAGTCTCTTCTTGTAGTCTGGGAGTGTCATTAGTTTTTCATTGATTACCTTTAGACCAGGAAGACCTTTCTTCTGTAGGGCCTCAATCTTACTAAAAAATCTTTGCACCCCAAGTTCCATGGCCTGAACCTTTTCTTCCAGCTGAAGCATTAATCCTCTCTTGGTCAAAAATCTTTTGACTTTGAGGATGGTCTCTGTCCTGTCTTCAGTTTTCAGCTCTTCCAATTCCTCCGTGGTCTTAGAATTTAGGAACTTGATGATTTCATTAGCTTGTGTTGGCATGTCTCCCAATTCTGATCTGATCTTCTCAATGGCCTGTTTGCTTCTCTACACCAATTTTTTCTGCTCAAACATGATCTGTATCATGGGCCATATATCGTTCATGGACTTGGTGATGTCTGTCCATACATTTTCTTTAACCTTGGCCAAAGTTTTACCT
Source organism: Picea mariana (assembly GCA_032191745.1). Taxonomy (NCBI): domain Eukaryota; kingdom Viridiplantae; phylum Streptophyta; class Pinopsida; order Pinales; family Pinaceae; genus Picea; species Picea mariana. Next base: position 39,726 of record JASDQU011102331.1, on the reverse strand, counting down.
GCCACTGTTTGCTTCCGAAGCTGCTGCAACTCTTGTTTGAGCTGATCTGACACCTGATTTTCCTTGGAGAGGCTGATCTGAAAGGAAGATTTGTGTTCCTGAAGGTTCTCAATTTCCTTTTTTAGCCTACTGATCTATGTTTCCTGCAAGTTCATCTTCTCCATAGACTTAGCCAACTCAATTGTATTTTTCGAAGCTGTCAGTGGATTTGTCGATGGGACTTCCGTTACTGATGCAGTGCTCACTCTTGAAAGTGGGATTGCACTCAATGTAATGTCTTCCATTGGCTTCAATTGTTCTTTCTCTTTTACTAGCTTCTCCATCTCAGCTTCCATTTCTTTTAGCTGTGCGTTCTGCTCCATAATAAGTTTGAGCATCTCATATTTTTCTCCCTCTGTCTCTGCTATTTCCTTTGCCTGTGGATCCTCTGTGGGCGGGAGTTTCAATTGTTTCCTTAAGGAGGCTATATCTGCATTTTTCTTTTTGATCATCTCTTCAGCTGCTTTCACGTTCGATGGATCATACCCAATATTAAGAACCAATTCCTCTAGAGTCTTGATCCTGTTGTCCTTGGAAAAGGAGGATATCTTCTCCAACTTAAACTGGGTTTGAACATTGTTCAGAGACACTTGCAATTTAGACGCAGTAGTGGAAGCATGCACCAGTGTATAGAAAACCATTTCCCCTGTTTGTTTGTGCAAATCCATCTGATCGGCTGGATGCATGTCCTTGGTCTGGAATTCAAAGGTGGCCCTTTTATAGTCATTGATTACCTTTGGATCTGGCACCTGCGCTTGGAGGAATGCCATATGCATTTTTTCCTTCTCGGTGTCAAATGCCGATAGCAGCCTATGTTGTGTAGTCGACGTCTGTTTCCAGAACTGGGTGCAAGTGTTGCTGGTCAGGGTCTGGTTCTTTTTCTTGATCAGCTCATATTTTTCAAAGATGCTCAGCTTTGGTCCTACCTTTCCTAGCTGGGTGGTCGATGTAGGATCTGTATATTTCTTCAGCAACGCTAAGGTAATGACATGCTGGAGGCTTGTACTGAGGGGTGGCCTATCAACCTTGGTCACTGTAGTAGACGATACTTCCTTTCCCCCAGTAGGGTCAGGAACTGAAATGATTTTAGGCCTCTTGGTATGCAATTTGAATTCTTCTGATGACACCTCAGTGATAGGCGGAGATAAATCTTACCTGGGACTTTTCTCTTTCAGAACCTGCAGAGTGGTTGTCTGCGAGATAGTGGCAGGGGGATCATGTTGTTCTTCTTCGACCAAAGTATTAGGTTCCCATACTGTCTGGTTAGCAATTCTCAATTTCAGGCCTTGATTCATGGACATATGGGATGTTCTTGTTTTTCACCCTCATGTCAGAGATAATCCCACATGGATCGTAATGCCATGGGAAACTTAGGAAGAACTTCATTTCCTTCAGCAGCTTCTCTACTTCTTCTCTAGCACCACGATTATTGCAAATGAAAGAGCCAATCTGCCCTTTAATCCTGAGCTGTTTATTTTTCTTCAGTGACATGAAGTGAATGTCATCAGAGTTTATCATCTGCCTTATATATTCTAGAGAAAAAATTCTGACAGGCAGGTATTTGGGCAGCTTATACGGCACCATCTCACACCCATACACTCTGATTTCAGTGTGATTTTGGTATAAACACCAATCACCTATCTTTGTGTGATCCGAGAGGTGCAGGATCCTCTGAACTTCATCATTTATCCTAGGCTCAGGCCTGCCGCTAAGCATACTTACCACTGGGTGGTAGAATTGATCAATGAATTCTTTAAAATTGAACTCTATGGAGTTTTGCTTGAGCAAGGAGGTCCATGTAGTCATTGCCTGAGGTATACCATCTCCATCCATCTTCTGCATGGAAAAAGAAAACGTGTCTGCTTGGAAGAAGATGAACAAGTACGCCAGTATGGAAGAATATCGGAACATGCCTTCCGTGGCAAAATTAACGAACTGTTCATGAATATTGTTCGCCAGGAACGTGCTGAAGTCAAACTGGGTAGTGGGCTTCTCATCGGTGGAAAAGATGGATAAAAACCCTAGAAGGCACAAAGGGATGAGATGATCTGGTTTCCTTTGGTCGAAAACATGGAAGAAGGATAAGGGGGATTTATGGAGGGAAATTGAGCGGATGGTGGGAGGAAAAGCTCAAATATTTGAGATCTTTGGGGGAAGGTCATTTTCTGGTATAATTCAGTGAGAATTTCCAGGTTGAAAGGTGATGCAGAGTCAGCTCGGGGGATTTGCATCATTTGGTCAATGGATTCAGGGGTGATGAGGAACAGGATTTCTCCAGACGAGGAAATGATGGCTCTTTGCTCGGGAATGTAGTGAGCTTGGCATTTAAGGGACAACTCTGGAAAAGGGTAGATCTGAGGAAAGAAATATAGGGGCAAATTGGACTCCTAGAGTCCAATTTCGTCGCTCTGGTCCAGGAAAAATTCCTTGAGCCACGACTGGAGGTCTGCGAAATTGAATTTGCACTTTGTATCTACGATTAAGCAATCTTTGTCGGCCAATGGGATCCTGTTGAGGTTGACAGGGGGCGAGAGAAATGGATTCTCCTCTCCTTCTGCTTGTTTTGAATTTGGCGCCATTTCTGCAACAGTACCTGCAAGAAAAACAACATTAGTGGGGGTGACTGACTGTAATGGAGGAGTAAACGGTGTAACAAACTCTCTGGTGCGATGAATGGTAAATGGTGAAAAATGGGAGAATGAGGGTAGTTTTGAGTAAACGAGTGTCCGTTGGGCACGGGAGACAGGTCAGCGTGATAACAGATAGGTTATCCAGTAATAAATGGCCAACAGATCATTTGGGGTGTGAGATGGCAGGTGACGGTAACTGAGGGAATACGGATAGGTGACGTGGCGGTGATCGATTGGGATAAAATTCATGGTGATGGGGCTTGCCACTAGCGACTGAGGGGAAAGGACTGACAGAAGTTATGGGACGTGGCCCTTTTCAGAAAGGTGGAAAGTGACGTCAAGAGGTGACGAAGGTATGTCAGATAGTAGGTGGTGATGGGACTCAGGACCATTAAATTGATGCCACGTATAAAGAGGGGCCCGCCAGAGGGAAGATTCCATTCCGGACCCCCCCCCTCGGTTAAAACAGATCAGTCAGGGGGGTTCGAAAAACATTTTGAGCCATTG